>BSBK01000302.1:102500-362500 GCA_027943335.1 Chamaecyparis obtusa
TATTTTTTCAAGACTTTTTATGCTTTTTAGGATTTTTTCAACATCATATATGATTTTTTTTGGTATTTTTTCAAGATCATAAAATATGTACAAAGGATGCCCCCAGACAGAATAGGCATCAAACTCATGAGCAAGATCACATCGTGCAGTCCCAATGTCTAGTAAGGTGAAGGACAAGATGGATAAGCAAGCTGGTGGAAAAGATAGAAGACATGAGAATGAAGGAGAGTGAAGGGAAGAAATCTTCAAAGACAAACTCCTCAAGAGTACCCAAGCTAGGAAAAAATTTTCATGTAAAGCACATTTGGACAATCAATGAGAGGCTAACATAGGGTAAGTCACAAAAGTGCACTGCAAAAGAAGGGAGGATGCAGTCCAAAGGAGTAGATATGTCAAGAGACTTCATAGCATCATTTTTACTTTTTTTATTAGATCAAGACCAGAGGGGAAAAGGATAGCAAAAGGCTAGAATGAATGAAGGAAAATGAATATGAAGGCTAAACATGAATGGAATGAAAGCAAGATCATCATAAGATAGCTCACAAAATAGCCAAATGTTTGTGTATAGATCAACATTGTCAAGATCAAAGAGAGAAGATGGAATGGATGAAAAATGTAGAAGAACTACGCATGATGCCTGATTGTCAGGTTTTCATCATGGTACTTATCCAAGGCGCCACAAGGGAGTGGTTTTCACCATAGGTCTCTTTACTTTTGCTACCAAGGTGCCTGTTTCCAGGTTTTCACCATGGCACATTTTCAATTTTTTTCATCATTTTTTCATTTTTCTATTTTTTTTCATTTTATAATTTTTTGAATTTTCTTTTTTTTGAATTTTTTGGAAGAAGGAAAGCTTTTAGATAATGCTCCTTGAAAGGATAAATCATTGATATAACAAGGATCCAAAATAATATGCTCAAAGATGCTGAAGGGAAAAGGAAAACGCATGAGGAATAGGCAAATGAGGAAAAATGAGAGAAGGTAGAAGGATAATGAATGGAAGGAATGTGAAAAGGTAGATGGAAAGAAAGGTAAGATCAACGTCAATACACACCTTGAAGGGTGACCGAAAAAAATGGAAGAAATGTAAACCATATTCTAGTCCAAATGCAAATCATATTCTGGTTCATTACTGCTATCTGACTCCTCAAAGAGAGGATTGGTGTGCTTGTTATGATTCTCAAATGTGAATGGAGGAATACGAGAAGGAATATGGAAAATGTTTAGCAGAGGTTGTGGTTCAGGCGCATAGAATGAAAGAATGTTTTTGGAAGAAGATGAAGTGGAAGTCTTTGGAAGCTTGAATGTCAACTTCACTTGTTGTTCAATATTAGACTCTTTCAAGAGAGATTTTGGAATCCATATAGCCTTAGGCTTTTTATTTTCTTTTGATGATTTAGAGAGAATATCTTCAATGATGGGTTTTGGAACCCATACTTGTCTTGTAGTTTTCTTCTTAGATATCTCTTTTGACTTTATATATCCATGTCGATTAGAGGGGACATGGTGATCTTCTTTTTTTGATGGATTCTTGTATTGCTTCTTTTTCTTGTATTGAACATTCAAGTTACTTCCAAAAGACTTGGGACTTGTGGAAGAAGAAGGATGATACGACTGGTTCAGATGGGTGGGTGGATGAAAAGGATTCAAGGGTATGTATCTATGTTGATCTTGAGGAAAGATAGGAGATGGAGGGACGTAAGGACCCAAAATGGATGATGAATTAGGATGATTAGGAGGGGAAAGTGAAGGGACATAAGGACCCAAGATGGAGGGAAGACATGAAGCCCTTAGCAGTGGTGGAGGAGGTCCAAGGATGGATGTGGAAGATGCAAAATGATAATCAATAAGTTCATCAGCATCTATATCACAACCAAGGATATCAGCATCTTTAGAATGAGCATTAAGATTTTCAACAGGATCATGCACATCTTGAATAGGAGCACCTTCTTTGACAGGATTGTTCGTAGCTTGCGAAGACTTAGGAAGAGTAGAAAGTGGAAGTGAACATGGAGTGGTAGAACAAGAAGATGGAAGACTTTGATCTTGACAAGTATCGTTGGGTAGCATAAGCGTATCAACTTTATTTCGATTTTCAATAGGTTTTACATCATAAGTAATGACACCATTTTTAATAACCTTAATGGAAGTATCATCTTTGGAAAGTGCAAGTGTGGTAAGGTTATTTTGATTATCAATAAGCTCAACGGTGTAAGTAGTAGCTTGATCTTGCTTAGGAGATGGTGGAATGAATGCAGAAGAGCGTAGAGGATCAAAAGAACCATAAAGTGGAGGAGACACATCATGAAGAGAATTGGATGATATGGAGGGTTCCTGATCTTGATCTTTATTTATATTCTTTTCTTTTTCATTTTTAGATTCCTTTTGACATGGAGCCACTTCTAAGGACAAGGAAGCATGTTGGGATTGTATGGAAGACTTTGGAAGAGGTGGTGAAGGACTAGCTGAAATAGGAATTATAGTGGATGAAGGCTTAGGCTCTTTAGGTTTGACATTATTGAAAGTATTTGCAGCTAAGTGAAGGTTATCTTGAGTATCTTTAAGAGGTGGCCCTTGAGGATAACTATAGGGAACCGCATGGAAAGTCTTAGGATCTTTGTTGGATGAAGGATTTGTGCTCTTAAGGCTCCTTGAAGGCTTTGTGAAAGATTTGGAAGACTTAGCAGCTTTAGGAGATGTGTGGATATTGGAGGAAGTAGAGGATGGAAGGGGACCATCACAAGGCAAAGGTTCAGCATTAACATGATCTTGCTGGAGAGTGTAATCATTATTTTCAGCATGAGAGTTTTTAGACAAGACATGCTCATAGTATCTTTGTTTGTAATCAGCACGGAAAGCTTTCTCTTCCTCAATAGAAGTAGATGTATCATATTGTTCACAACAAATATCATAATTTCTCTCAAAATCAGAATCATATGGATCACCATCACAATCTATCCAATAAGATGACCCTTTAGTAAGCCTAAGCACATGACGAGGAGGACTCTTAGGAATAGAGTTGCCATAAGTATTGCTACATTTTCCATCATCATAGTCATCATAGTCATCATAGTCATCAAAGGTAGGTGTGTCACTCTTTGTGGAAGAGACATCACAAGGACTATCATGTTGCTCTTTATGGTATGTCTTCTTAAGAGAAGTAAGACTCTTAGGAGAAGTAGAAGAAGAATGAGATCGTGAAGAAGAGGAAATTGAAAACTTAGTGGAAGAAGAAGACTTGGATAATGAGGAATTTGAATAATGTTTAGAAGAGTCATGATAAGATTTGGAAGATGAAGAATGTGAATAGTGTTTAGAAGAATCATGATAAGACTTAGAAGATGGAGAATGAGAATGATGTTTGGAAGAGTCATGATAAGACTTGGAAGGTGAAGAAGAATGAGAAGATTTAGATGATGAAGAATGTTTGGAAGAAGAAGATCGTGATATGATCATGTTTATGATTCTAGCAAAGGCATCTGATTTAATCATCTTTTCTTTTATTTTTGCTATAAATTCATCACTCATGAGAATTTTGGAGGAACAACACTTTTTGAATATGTCAATGAGCTCAAGATCATCTATTCTTAATAAAGGTTCCAAAGCTAGATAGTCAAGATTCATGGTTGTAGAAGAGAAGTAATCAAGCATGGAAGAAATGAATAGAAGAGATGAATAGAAGAGTGTAGACTAGATAATAAGAGGAAAGAATCAAGAAGAAGAAGAAGAATTTCCCATGGGAGTAGAAGACTTTAGAAGAACATGGGAAATGGAGAAGGAAGAAGAAGACTAAGAGCCATCTTGTGCAATTGATACCATAACGTTCATTGAGATGTTGAGCAACATGACAACACCTAGGATCTAAGATCTGGACTAACCAAGGAAGACTGAAAATAGAAGACCCTTGGTAATAGGATGACCTCACAAAATGTCAACACCAAACTAGGATAATCAAAGTTCTCTATTGTCCAAAGAGAAATGAAAAGATAGAAGGGGCTTTACCAACACTGTCAAAGAGGTGCTTCAAATCAAAGGATGAATATCCTTGCACTTTTGAATCAGGAGGTTGGACTAGGCCAAAATATCATTGAAATTGAGATTAAATGAAAATTATTTGGACAATAAGAGTACGAGAATTTCCCCAAGAATGTAGCTCACAATTCTAGAGATAAACTTTCTCACCAAGAACAACCTTCTAATGCAATATTTCTCTTTGGCTAATGTGATACTGATGTTGATCTTGACCAATTTGTGCAAAATTTTGATTTTTTAAGGTCTGATTTTGGATTTTCTGAATGTTAGGGTGAAAATGTCTGATGTCAATCACAAATTTAACAACATTTGGACAGGTTTGCAAATAGCAGAGGATCAAACATGTCTTCAAACACTTGAAACAAGGGCAAAAGCAACCTTGCCAAGACAAACACTTATGATATCAAAAATAAAATTGCACCCTATGGAAGCTACCGATTGTTTGCATGTTGAGAACGTTTACACTGGTATCACACAATCGAAGACACTTCAAGCAATATCTACCTACAAGATAAGGCTCAATACTTACCAACTTAGCCCACAACTTGATGCCCCCTTGCCTCACACCAAGTGGTTGCCCACAAGAGATATTGGCTTTGTCATGGAAGTGTCAAACAACACAACCAAAGGGACACATATGGTGAGTATCTTAAGGTGATCCGGGTAAACCACTTGGATCAATCCTTGCACTAAGAAGATAAGCGGCTAAACAAGGTGGCTTCTATCTAATGGTTCTTAATAAGAATTTCCGTTCACAACACCCCTCTTGCTCCTCATAAAGGACTAGGACCTCGCGGCCTCAAGAGTACCTTAAGCATTCTTGTTCAATGTTTTCCCCATTGTCGCAATCCCATGAGCTACTCACATCAAACAAAGACAAGTGTTATGTCTACCAAGGTTTTTGGTGTCCTTGATAGCCTTGAGATTATATGAGTTGGAATCACTTGCCACTAAGGAAAATGATGACAAGGTTGTCCCCACTTGAGTCGTTCCTCTTGATTGCTCAAGAGCAGGCCCGCTAAAGGATCCTAAACTAAACAAAGAATAGATCCACTCTTGAGGTTCAAGGTTTTTGGTTCACCACAAGGGTGAAGAGCATACTCCCCTATCTCAAGAATCTCTCCCAAACACACCAAGCAAAGTTCATTTACCCTCTTGTTTTCAGAATTCAAAGATGGGTCAAGATTTTCTGGTTCACCAAAATGGTGAAGAGCATACTTCTCCTACCACCCAAGAATTCCTACAACAAGATCTTAAGTGCCTAATAAATGAAACAACTAGTTTTTGCCACACTTAAAAAGGAAAGCAAATAAACAAGCAAGATTTTTTTTTTGTTTTTATGCTTGGGCAGCCCTACAAAAACCATTAGTAGCCCTCTTTCACATGCGTTCTTTTGACAAATTTCAAGTAATGAGAGCACCTACAACCACAACTTGTTAGACCAACAAGAGTTAGGAGAATCAAAATCCAAAATCTACCAATGATTAGTACATGAAAAATCAGATAATCTACAAAAATAACTGATCAAATGATAAAATCTGAAAATGAAACCATCATGGTTGGATTAGGCTCAGAAAGACCTTTCCAACGATATATCACACTTAAACTTTTGATACCATTTGCAAAATTTCAAAAAAAAAATGGGCACCCATTTTCCAGAGTGGCACGGATTTGAAAATGCTAGAAATTTTTAAAAATCTTAAAAAGATAGCTAAGAACCCAAAACTTGCAAGATAGATAAAATAGCTCAAAAATAGCTCGCTGTCGGGTACAGACACAGTCCAGACACCAATATCGTGCAATACTTCACACTATACTGGGGCGATACTTTTAGTCTGCGCGATATTTCACCTTATGCCAGGCGATATACCTCAGTACTGGTGGGCGATATACTCCAGGCGGGTCGGGCGATAGTCTATCAGGGGTGAACTATCGCGCGATATTTCTCTTCAAAGAAGGCGATATTTCTAGCAAGCGCGAAGTATCGCACCGCTATACAAAGGTATATCGCGCGATATTTCTGAGAAGTATCACACGATACTCTGAGACAGAAAACCAGAACTGCAAAATTTCCAAAAAAATAATCTGAAAAATAACGAAAATGCAAATAAAATAAAGGACAAAGCCTATCTACTCTGTCCCACCGTGGTCGCCAGAAATGTACACACTAAAATGGTGCACTTCTATGAACCATTACATGCAAGGTTGCTCAAGAATGAGGCCTCACAAAGCGGCTCATAGCTCTCTATGCATGGAGTTGCAAGAGACTATGATGTGTTTGCTCTCAGCTAGAGCTACAAGCTTGTGACCTTGCTAGTCAACCACACAATGAGAGATTCAAGTGAAGACAAGGGCAACAATGCCAATATCTCCAAGAACCAAATATGCAATGCAAGCTATATGAGAATGCAATCTAAGCTATGGAAATGAAAGTACAATGCAACTAATCTATCAAAGGAAATAGCAATGGATTACAATGCTTCCTATTTAGACTATGTGAGCTTATTCTATTGCATAAAAAGAAATCTACACTAAGAATGCCATTATCATGCAACTATGAAAGAAAATATGCAACTAAATGATGCAATGAAGCAAATCTTCAATTTCTTCAAACTCCAAATGCACCTAAAACCTGCAGCATAACATTAGCATAAAACAAGTGGATATGCAAATGAAGGGGAGAGCTCTCCTTTTATAAAAAATGAGGTGAAATGGACCATGGAGATTAAGAGGCAAAAAGTCTTAATCAATGGTGGAGCTTGAAAGAGGAGCAATCCATGTGCACACATATCCTCCAATAGGAAAATAAGAGTTGACTTTATGTCCATATGAGACAAAAAGTGTTTTTCTCCTTTTTATAAAATATGAATAATGTTTTATTTGTGCAACTTGGGATAAGAGGAAAGTGAGGGCTTTTTATTTAATTAAAAGGGGAGGAAATATTCCTTTTAATCAAATAAAGACTTAGGATAAATGGTTAGCCCATAGGATAAAAATCTAATATATGATCGAAATTAAGACTTGATCAAGAGATTGATATTGTTGAAAATATTGATTATTGATAAAAATGATTCAGGATTGATAAATTGAATAAATGGGGCCCAAAGTCTAGGCGACTATTTTAGGGTGCATACAATATATATATATATATATATATATATATATATATATATATATATATATATATATATATATATGTATGTATGTATGTATGTATGTATGTATGTATGTATGTATGTATGTATGTATGTATGTATATGTATATGTGTGTGTGTGTATATATATATATATATATATATATATATATCTATATGTATATATATGTATATGTATATGTGTGTATATATATAAATAGATAGATAGATAGATAGATACATCTACATCTACATCTACATCTACATATACATCTACATACATACATACATACATACATACATACATACATACATATATATATATATATATATATATATATATATATATATATATATATATATATATATATATATATATATATATATATATTTGTATTCCACGTGATTTTATGGTGTCTCTATGTTTCTTATGCTCTATGATTATGAAGATATCTATATGACATGATCATTATTCTTATTATGTTTAATTTAAATCATGTTCTCAATACTTCCTATTTTAATATGGTGTGTTTTCATGTTCATGATCCATTTCATACTTTTATTTCATTATATGCTCCTTAACATGTTTATATCTTGTGACCTCATATTATGGATACTATCATGATTATATCTTGGGATTTCATGCTATGACCACTATCATGTCTATATCTTATAAAATAGAATTGTGATCTTTATCATGTTTAGATACTATGATTACATGTTATGGTCCTTGTGAACATCATATATTTTATCTCTTATGTGCACTTGCATGATCCTTATCTTGCATCTATGATTTTCCTCTTCTTTTCATTTTCTTATATTCGGGAAAATAGGAGGAGAAACTTATGTTTTTCCCTTCCCATGTGTCTTTACGATTAAATTTGTTATTTATGTTCCTATATGTTTATAATATAATGATATGTTAAACGTTACATGTTTTATCATGTTTATATATTTTCCTCCTCTCCTCCAATTCTTTACATCTTTTATATGCATACATACCATTGGAGGGAGTGCATTTATTACACTTTATTCCTTTGTGAGTAATGTTTAACAGTTAGAAACTTGTATGCATTCTCATGTGTGGAGTAACATTTGCATAGTCAAAATCTTTTGTGTCATGAAATTTTTGTATCACCTTTTGAAATGGGTTGAATCTCTTACTCCTCTTTTCTACTTTTTTTTTTCAAGGATAATCCATTTTCAAGAAAGTTGCAAATTGTGTCTATTTAAATTGTATGATAAATGCTACTTATTACAAGAATTGAACAATAATAGGTTACTTTGAACAAATTTGTGGTCTTTTCATTATCAAAAATATAGTTAATATTCTTGTTGACTACTTAATTTACTTTTGACACACACCTACCTATTAGTTTGCATGGAATCAAAGTGGACCAAAATGTAAGTTTTGCATATCCTTTCCTTTTTCCTTTATGTTTGAGGTCCACTTCAATTAGTATTTTAAATACACTATCTTATAAGTGGTATTTTATAGCATAAATTCAACTCGTAACATCACACATCTTAATCCCTTTTTACCCTAATCTCCAATTATCCTTTCATGACATATGAGCCCTAGACCTATTATTCATCACTTTATATTATATTTGCAAGTAAAAATTTGGCCACAAGAAACCTTCAAAGTTGTGGATCTCTAACTTGAACTTTTAAAATTTAAAATTCAAATTCTTACTTACCATATCCCTTCACTAATTGTTGTGTCAAGCTAATGTCTAGTTTGATGGTTTTTGGACTTCGTTAAGATATTTAAGGAATCATATTTGCTCATTTAAAACCATGTTGAATGTTGAAACATGAGAAGAACATCTAGAATTAAGGATTTAAAAAGATTGTACTATGCATTTATTTACTTGTGATCATATAAGAGTCATTACATTCATTTTTCTTGTCTTCAATCTATCTCTCAATGTTGTAAAGAAAATTTGTTAGAAATCTAGTCAAAAATAACTCGACCCCTCTAATTTGACAAATTCCCTTAAAAAAGATCACTTGTTCTTTTCACATTCAAACATCAAAAATTGAGGCAAGAAAATTCAAGCAATCTGCCAAATCATATCCATGAATTTCAATTCAAGTCTAGCTCAAGTTTGTACTTATAAATGATCCAAAGAAAAAATCACTCTATTTGTAAAGGCTAAGATCTTTATTTAAATCAATCTTATAATTTCATAATATTGACAACTTCAAATGTATATATTATGTATCATAAAAGTTCTCCATCATTAAATTTGAAATCACACAAATTATCCATCATTCAAGTTTGAAGTATATACCAGATTTAATTTATTTAATCTCAATAATTAATCATCTTCTAAATTAAATTAATTGAATCACCTTACTTCTTATACTCATTAAACCCAACTTACTAAAGAAACATTTTTTTCTTTATAATCTTGTTGATATCAACCTATAATCCTCCATAAGACCCAACCAACGAACTTTTTTTAAATCACACAATTGACATGCTCAACTAGGAAGGCAATTTAAATTATATAGAGGACTTTCCCACTCATTGACCTTTCAAAAGTATATCATCAATAAAGACAGACTCATATTTGAAGGGTTTGACTACCAAGCTGAAATATCCTTTCTTTGAACTTTTGAAACTAATGCAAAATATGTCTACTTAATTTCAATAAGTTTGATTCCCAACAATAATATTAGGGTTAACAACTTCCAAACACATAAAACAACTAGTGCAAAGATGAACTTAAACTCGTGAATTTCCTTGGAATTTAGAAACTTTGTTACATTATCAAACTTCTTAGAATAGTGTAATCCAAATTAAACATACCAAATATCTCCTTGATTGTTGTCAACAAGATGACACATATTTATGGCAGACCACAAGTTTTCTTCTTCTCGGCGTCTAGTCCCATATTCAACCTATGATTGTTCATTACGAGGTATGGATATGATTGTATAAGATGCTAATGGATGGAATAGACAATGGGAATAGACTAATGCATGAAATCTCAACACCAAGCAGGTTGTGCTAAATAAAAAAATTCGCTTTTGAGTCAAATCGATAATACTAAAGACTTTTGGGGTATTGTTCAGAAGTATGCCTTCATAAGGGTTGCATCTTGAGAGGGTTTTTCTTTTGAATGACTTGTAGAAAGAAATTTTATAACTTTGCATGAAATGAATGATACCCAAATCAATTTTATCACATTTCTTATAAAGTCTCAAAAAAGTATCAATTTCTTTCTAGTTCTTAATTTAAATTGACATAGACATTAAAGGATATTAATTTTTTCTTTAATACTTTATTTTTATAACTTTGCATGAAATGAATGATACCCAAATCAATTTTATCAAACTTCTTATAAAGCCTAAAAAAGCATCAATTTCTTTCTAGTTCTAAATTTAAATTGACTTAGGCATTAAGTGATATTAATTTTCTCTTCAATACTTTATTTGACCACCATGGGGAATATTTACTTGACATGATTAAGTTATGACATAACTGGCTCTATTATTGCAAATGAATTATTAAATTCTTATTAACATCAAATATAGCTTTTTCGCCCAAATATTAATCATCATCACATCCCTTTTGTTAACTTAATGCTTTATCGTGTGGGGAGAATAAATAATCAACTAGTATTATTATTTATTTACTGATGTGCGAGTCAAAAGGGGACATTACAGTGCTCACTTCATGAGATTGTTGATCCTTCACTAGCAATCACAACATAATCTACTACTCCACTTTGATATAATTGTCCAACATCACAAATCATGAGGTAGCTCAATGGGGCGCATGTGTAACAATTCATTCAACAAATTAATACTCGGATCCCATGCTAAAATTTTAAACCTATCATACAGGGTTAAGTAGTATCTCATCAAGTCACCCCAATTTGACCAAACATCTATTGTCAATAAAAACAAACCATCATCTCAAGTATCATTACCCAATTGCAAGCCAACAAAAGCATTTACAAACTCTTCTCCTTGAAGAACAACATGTTAGAATGTGAAGTTGATGTTATTCATGTTGTTGTCATTAATGGTTTTCATTGATGTCAACATATCCTATGCATTTCCATGTTTTGGTTGTATCAATTGATGTGTATTGATAGTCTTGATAGTATTAGTAGTTGTACTGATAGTTTGTGTGTCTCAATAGAAGTGCTCACTGAAAGATGTGCTTCATATATCCATCCTTATTCTTTTTGGTGTTGGTTCTATGTTGTGTGCAACATTTGGTGGATTGATTGTTTGGGGTTGATCACATTTGGAGCGTGTTCATCTATATTTTATTCCTAATTATTGTTATGTTACATCATGTTCGTTGGAACCAATAGTTTTGGAGATGGTGTTGCATGTTGGCATGTGTGAGGTAGGTTGTATTGGTCGAGGTGGTTCAAATTTCATTCCTTACCACCACGGGAATGTCTTGGTGTGACCTATTTCAAAATGGTTTTGGCTGATATAGTTGATGGGATCAAGCATTATAAAAAGAGAAAAGATTTATGTTGTTTGTGAGGTGTATGTGTTTCTAGTTTACGAAGTGATTGCAAATCTATTTTTGAATATCTATGTGTTGTTGATTTCATGCAAGGAACAATGTTGATGATAGTGATCTCAGTGGTGGATTCAATCTCTTTTCATATACGTTGGCAATGGCCCTCTTTGTATCGGTAGTGAGACTTTTTGTATTGGTAGTGAACCTAACGGTAGTTAACCCGACTGGTAGTGAGTCTACCTATAGTGAGCATAACTAGTAGTGAGCCTTGTACAAATCACCTTAATTGGTGTCACCCTAACAAGTGTTTTCATTTCATGATAATTAGCTTCTTTGTGGTTTTTCCTAGTTTGGGTTTTCCATGCAAATCCTAGCGTTTTATGTGTCGATGTTCCTATGCTTTCATATTTTCATTTCTTGTAGATGTTTGATGTGCTTAACCGATAGATCAAAATTTGTTATTACTATTGTTTATTAGTTTACTGAAAAAGAAAAATTTTTGTAAAGTGTGTGGGAATAACTGATTCGCCTCCTCACAGTTATTCAACCTATTCAACAATTGGTATCAAAGCTTGATTCTTCAGTGAAGAGCTTAACTGCTTGAGACAGATCCAATGGTGCATAAATTGAACATTCCCACATATGATGGACTAAGACTACAATTCATGGAAAGATCAAATGAAAGGTTATTTGGCTTTGAATGGTTACAAGACCTAGAAGCATGTAGAAACAAAGTATGTGTTTCCTCAAAATGGCCTTAACACTCAGGACAAAATAGAGGCGTATGAGGAGAATGAAAAAGAGAGGTGTGTTATCACTAGTGCTTTATAAAGGACTGAATTGGCTAAAGTTATTTCTTTGAAGACTGTTTATGAAGTTTGGGAAAAGTTGAAAGAGATCTAAGAAGGAAATGATAGGGTTAAGTTATCTAAGAATCTTATAGCTAAGAGACACTATGATAATATGAGAATGGAAGATGGTGAGGATATTAAAATCTATTTTTAGAGAGTTGAGAATGTTGTGAATGAAGTCAAGAACCAAGGAGGCACTATTATTGACGAAGATTTCATGGAAAAGATCTTGATGACATTAGAAGATAGTCACAGCGATAAGATATGGGTGATTGAGGAGGTGTATGGTCTGGAGAAGTTCAGTAAAGAATAGTTATTTGGCACCTTGACCGCATTTGAGAAAAGGAAGTTTGGGAGAGATAAGGGCATATCAGAGACAACTTTCAAGGTAACTAAATCAGATGAAGATCTTGATGGTGATGATGAAGAAGAATTTGAAGGGAACTTTGCGAGAAGAATGAAGAAAGGTACCAACAAGTACAAAGGTATGTTACATCTAAAATGTTTTAGATGTGGTAAAATTAGTCATTTGGCTACTAGATGTCTAGAGAAGGGTCCTAAACATAAATTTAAGAAGTTCAATAAGAAGTCTTACTATGTGAATGAAGATGCTAGTATTTTTAGATGATGAGCCAGAAGAAGAAGATTGTTTATTCTATGCTAAAGAAGATAAGAAATGAGAAATTGATATTTCTAACATCTTTGTTGAGGCTGATGATGATCTTCAAACTGCTTTATATGTTAGAAGAAAGAAAAAAGAATGGTTAGTTGACAGTGGTTGTTATCATCATGTGACTGGAGATAAGATTAAGTTTGTTTCACTTGACAAATATGATGGTGGTCATGTTAGATTTGGTGATGATAAGGTTTCTTACATTGTCAGTAAAGGATCTATTACTTTTGATGAAAAGAATAACACTGACAATGTCTATTATGTGAAGGGTTTCTATCACAATTTGTTTAGTGTTGGATAGATGTATGAGAATGGATATGATGTTATTTTTAAGAATGAAGGATGTGAGATTATGAAGATATTTGGAGATGTGATTGTAGTTGGAAAAATGGCAAGAAGGAACATGTGCCATCTTGAAGGTTCTTCATAGGGATGTCTTATATCATAGACCAATGATAGTTGGATTTGACACCAGTGGATGTGTCACATCAATTTTGATAATTTGGTAAGAATAAGTTCATCTCAAGTAGTGAGAGACTTGACTAGATTGTGCAAACTAGATAATGTGATTTGTAAAGGATGTCAAGAAGGAAAATAGAGAAGAGAATCATTCAAAACAAAAGACTGTTCATCTACTAGTTTACTGGAGTTAGTGCACATTGATATTTGTGGCCCTACCAGAACAAAAAATTTCAAGGTGAGAGATACTTTATACATTTTATTGATAACAATTCAAGATTGACTTGGGTTGCATTTCTTAGAGAAAAATCAAAAGCATTTGGAAGGTTTAAAATATTCAAGGCTAGAGTTGAAAATGAATGTGGTAGAAGGATTAAATGCTTAAGATCTGACAAAGGAGGAGAGTTTACTTCTGATGTGTTTGAGAGTTATTGTCAAAAATATGGCATTAAGAGACAATTTTCAGTATTCAGAACACCACAGTAGAATGGTGTAGTGGAAAGGATGAATTGTACAATTCAGGAGGCAACAAGAACCATGTTGAATGAAGAAAGTTTACTGAAAATATACTAGAGAGAATTAGTAAATACTATTGTGTTACACTAAATAGAATTCTATACTGAAAGAAGAATGCAAAGACATCATATGAGCTATGGCATAGGAGAGTACCTACAACTAAGTACTTCAAAATATTTGGAAGCAAATGCTGCATTCAAAAAAATGAAGAAAATCTTGGCAAATTTGATAGAAGAGAAGATGAAGGTATATGTTTGGGATACTCTACAAGAAACATAGCTTATCGGTGTTACAACAAAAGGTTGAACAAAATTGTGGAAAGTGTGAATGTGAAGGTTGATGAAGATTTTCAAAAGGCTCCTAATAGACATATTGATCATGGATCCAATACAGAAGATAGAGGAAAGGATAGTAAGAAAAAATAAGAGGAGACTCAACTGGCACTGGCATCTATAGCTAAGAAACCAAGGTATGTACAGAGAAGTCATTATGAGAATCAGATTAATGGTGATATGAACAGAGGAGTTGTTACAAAAAATAGAGAAACACAAGATCATGCTTTGTTGCTACTTTCAAAGACTCAACTTGAATTTGTAGAAGAAGCAAGGAATTATCTGAATTGGATATCTACAATGAAGGAAGAACTTGACCAGATTGAGAAATATCAGACCTGAGAACTTGTGCCCGGACTAACAGACAAGAATGTGACTAGTACAAAGTGGTTGTACTGAAACAAGTTGGATGAGAATGGTGAAGTGACATAGACCAAGGTGAGAAGGATCTAATTAAGGGTAGTTCAGGCTGAGAAGCTTCAGAATTACATAGTGGAATACTCAACACAACAGATAACATAATAATTGTTTCAAGTAATTTGCATTAACATGCCCAGCTATAAGGCCTTCCATGTTAGGGCCAATTACAATCAAAAACAATCTGCAAGATCCACAACCAGATCCAATATAAGCTCTAGCTAGTTTAGCTCTGAAGATAATCAGAAGCTGATGGAAACCCTAAGGCAGATCTAAACTTGAGCTCGCAAGCCTCCAAGCAATCTCCTTGTTCCCAAGAATGAAAACCACTAGCTCTGCTATTACAAACTATCAGATAGAAATCTGATCTACAAGATCATGCAAGATCTTTTCCACAACTTCCCCAACTTCAGCTTTTAGGCTTCAAGTCTTCCAAGTCATGTCCACTCTCTCCATCCTCCTAAACATCTACCCAAGTACCCCTTAAATACTAATCATCAACCACAAGTTGGCAAGATGAAACTGTTAGAATAATTGAGAGGAGGGGTGAATTAGTTATCCAGTGTCCCAAAACAAAATGTATAATTCAAAACTATTTCTTCAATTTCTGCTCATCAGTAAATACTAAATACTTTCATTGTCTGTACTTTTACCAATTACCAGTCTAATACTATAATAGTTTACCAATCAAATCTAACATGTAACATGTAAAGAATGATAACAAACAAATATCACAATCAACACATAACACAAAAGATTTAACGTGGAAACCCTGTAAAGGGAAAAACCACCTGGGATCGGCAACCCAAAATTGTTCACTCTTCTGAAGTGAGGTTGGTTAAGACCCAACCCTGTTAAAGGTTACAAACACACTGTCGGGTGTGACCTTGTTAAAGGATTTTAGACTAGAAGTTATCATCCAACCAGCATTCACTATGGGGTTGATAGGATAACAATGTTCATTCTAAGAATGATACATCATAAGACTTTCAGAGTCCACTCGGTTAAGAGATTTTGACTGTATACAATGGTTAAATATGTAACAGTAAATGACCTACCTTAATACAACTTCAATTGTAGATTATAGATCAATATTTAGTCCATACAAATCCTTTTGATCAATATTTCACTTCAGATTTAATACTGTTTCAACTTACTGTCTGTCGGTAATTGCTCTTTGTAGCTTGGTAATTGTTCTGTAGCTCAGTTCTTACTAACCAGTATGATCAGAATGCATGAAAACCTTGTTCACGCGATATTCCTGCAGTTTCTACTTCTTCCAGCATCATCTCATAAAGAAATTATGTTCTCAAATATAGACAAGTAAATCATTTTCTTCTCCACCATCAGATTTTTCCGCATAACCACATTGATAGATTTGGCCGCTTCAAACTTTCTTGGTACTTATGTCAATAACACATTTCAATCTTCTCCATTAGATCTTCCCTGAATTTCATCAACCGTCAATCTGTGTAACAAACATTATCTATTACCTCAATGTTATACACTTGCTAGCTCATCAATCTTATTGGCTAAACTAATCATTTAATTCATTCTGTTCCACTCGGTTAACAAAGAAATGCATTGGTTAATACTACGATCGGTATACACTACACTCCATCGGTGTATAGTAGAAATGCTTCATTTACCGACAACACTGCTTTGTGTCTTTCAGCTCTATACTTCATTATAGATGAATGCAACATACTAAAGTCAATATCATCAAGTCATAAACTCATCAACAAGTTACTCAATGTGTTCCTTATCCTCATCTATCATGTACATCTTTCCTCATGTAGATTTCTCTATTCTTCATCTCTTTCACCTTTCTTTAGATGTCTCGGTATAGTAACTTACAAGATAAGTGTTGTCAAACTAGTTGACATCAATGACAACATAATACTAATTTAATCATATTACATATCTAATCAGCAACTCCTCAGTGATCTTTTAATCACAGATTCTTCAATCAGATTCCAAATTAGTTGTAGTCCAACAATCTCGCCCTTTGGCATTGATGGCAACTCAAGTAATATGAAATGTACCATACACATACCAAACATATATTCTACAACTTGTAAACAAATGTTGTAAGTCAAATAGACTTAATATGTTTAATCACTACGTTACTAAACCAACATTAAATAATACAGCTTTACCATCTTGTAGTTGTGTTATTTTTAGTTCTCCTGTTCCTGCTTCTATTCTCTGTAACTGATCTTCAATACTCTGTCTCATTCAGATTGTCTCTCCCTTAGATAATTCTCATCGGTGCTTGATCCTTTTCACTTTTTCATATTGTTTATCTCTCCCTTTGACAGCAATGCCAAAGAAAACAAATAAACAAATAATTCTCTCTCCCTCTATATCTCTGAATATTGATATTCCAATCGGTTCAAGTTCTCAAACTTAATAACAACCTTGAACATGTTTCAAAGTGTGAACTATGCTACATCAACATGAATGATCTTCTAATAAAAATAGGCTGATGCAACATCCAGATCACCTTAGTGACCGATAGACAGGGGATGGACCCCAAGTCTAGTCCTCAAGTATTCAAATGTGTCCTTCGGTAATGGCTTTGTAAAAATATATGCAAGTTGTTCTTTAGATGTGACAAATTCTAATTTCACTTGCTTCTCTTGCACTTGTTCTCTTAAGTAATGATACTTAATAGATATATGCTTTGTTTTAGAGTGCATCATAGGATTCTTTGAAATATTAATAGCACTAGTGTTGTCACAATATATAATCACCGGGTCAGTGATTACCTCATTCATTCCTTCTGACACTTGTTTGATATATGAAATGTTTGAATAGTTAGTAGTAGTAGCAACATACTCTGCTTCAATTGTAGACTAAGAAATACAAGCCTTCTTTTTACTTGTCCAGGTTACAAGTCTTTCACCAAAGAAAAATGCTCCTCCGGTGGTGCTTTTTCTATCATCCACATTTCCAACCCAATCAGCATCAGTGTAAACTTTCAGTTCAAACTTCCCTTCCTTAGGATACCATAATCCATAATTCTCTATTTTCTTTAGGTATCTTACGATCTTTTTTGTAGCTATCATGTGTGATTCTCTAGGATTAGTAGAAAATCTTGCAACAATTCCCACAACATGTGCTATATCTGGTCTACTATGAACTACATACATTAATTTACCAATCATGGATCGGTAAAGTGTCTGGTTTACCTCTGTAGTTTCATCCTCCTTTGTCAATTTGCATCCAGTAGCCATCGGTGTTCCCACAGGTTTAGCATCTTCCATGCCAAATGTTTTAAGTACTTCCTTTATGTATTTAGATTGTGTGATGAATATCCCATCACTCTGTTGAATCACTTGTAGTCCAAGAAAGAACTTAATCTCTCCGAACATAGACATTTCAAATTCCTGTTGCATTTCATCAGCAAATGCCTTGCAGACAAGATCTGAGCCTCCAAAGATAATGTCATCAACAAATATTTCAGCAATAATAATAGTATCATCAGTATCACCTTTCACATATAAATTGTTGTTTTCACTTGTTCTAAAAAATTCCAATACTTAACAAGTAAGTATGCAGTCTTTCATACCATGCTCTCGATGCTTGCTTCAAACCATATAAAGCTTTATGTAATCTACATACCATGTCTTTATTGTCGAGATCAACAAATCCTTCAGGTTGTTCAATGTAGACCTCTTCTTCAATTATACCATTCAAAAATGTTGACTTCACATCCATTTGATAGACTTTGAATTTCTTATGTGCAGCATATGCAAGTAGCATTCTAACTCTTTCTAATCTAGCAACAGGTGTAAATGTTTCACCATAGTCAATGCCTTCCTCCTATGCATATCCCTTGCATACCAATCTAGCTTTATTTCTTGTGACTTCACCATTTTCATTCAATTTATTCCTATATATCCACTTAGTACCGATAACATTCTTATATTTTGGTTGGGGTACTAAGGACCAAGTTTTGTTCTTCTCTATTTCCTCCTTCATTGCATTAACCCATTCTTCATTCTCTAATGCAACTTTCACAGTTTTAGGTTCAAATTCACAAATTAAACATGTACCTTGTCTTATTTTGCTTCTAGTTTGCATTCCAACATGTCTATCTCCAATGATTTGTGTTTTAGGATGATGTCTTCTGACAAAACTAGCCAAGACTTGATTTCTCCTTTCTTGTTCATCCTGTTCAGGGTCATTTCCTTGCTCGATAGCTCCATCTTGTTCCTTGGTTTGTGTTGCTTGTTGTCCTGCATTGTTTCATGCTAACCGGTTGTCACAACTTGCGGTGTCGGTAGATACTCTGGAGGTTCAATGTAAGTGAATCTACCATAGTCTTCTAGTTCCTTTATACTTTCCTCTGTGTACTTGTCATCAAACTCATCAACATGAACATTAGTACTTTCAACTATCTTATTTGTAGCCTTATTCAAAAATTTGTATGCTTTACTTGTAGTGGAATATCCCAGAAATATTCCTTCATCTCCTTTAGAATCAAATTTTTCATTTCTCTCATCTTTCAAAATAAAGCATTTACTTCCAAAAATTTTGAAATAAATTACAGTAGGTTTGTGTCCAAACCATAGTTCATAAGGTGTTCGGTTGGAGTCCTTTAGTTGTACTTGGTTAAGAACATACATAGTTGTGCTGACAACTTCCCTCCAATATGTCTGAGCAACATTCTTTTGTAACATCAATGTCCTAGCACAGTCAACTATAGACCTATTCCTCCTTTCAACAATGCCATTTTGCTGAGGTGTCCTCGGTGCAGATACCTGTCTTTTGATTCCATGCTCATTACAAAAATTAGTAAATTCATCAGAGATAAATTTACCTCCTCTATCAAATCTTAAATATTTTATTTCCTTTCTGGTTTCTTTCTCTACCTTAGCTTTATACCACTTAAACATTTTGAAAGCTTTAGATTTCTCTTTCAGGAACATAACAGTCATCAGTCTAGTATAGTCATCAACAAAAAGAATAAAATATCTATCACCAGAACAGCTCTGAGTTCTCATAGGACCACATAGGTCGGTATGAACCAACTCAAGTATCTTCTTTGTTGAATAGTCTTTGCTTTTAAAACTAGACTTAGTCATCTTACCTTTCTGACATTCATGGCACATGGCATGATCAAGTTTTGTCAAATTAGGAAATCCTCTAACTCTTTTCTTTCTACTAATCTTGATCATGTTATCAAAATTCACATGGCATAACCTTCTGTGCCACAACCAAGAATCTTCATCCTTTATTAATAAACAAGAAGACTGATCCATATCAAGATAGAATAGATTACCTCTGGATTATGTACCAGTTCTGACAAGTCTTCCTCCATCATCATAGATCTTCACCTTTTTGCTCTCAAAAGCTAGTCGGTGGCCTGAATTGTTCAACTGAGCCACACTTAACAAATTATAGTTCAATCCATCTACCCAATAAGCATTTTCACATTGTAGTATGTCATTGATCATCAGTGAGCCTTTACCTCTTACCATACAAGGTGCACCATTTCCCATTCTCACATATCCTCCATTATATTCAACAAGATGATCAAACTTCTCTACATCTCCAGTCATGTGATGTGTACAGCCACTGTCTATGATTCATGTATCATTTCTACTTACTTTAGAGATCAGTGTTGTCTCTTCATGTTTCTCTTCCTCTTCTGAGTCATCTTTCATAGAAACAAATACAACTTCTATGTCATCATCAGAATCAGATTCAGTTTCAATATCTTCGGCTATGTAACATATCCTTTTGCCTTTTTCATCTCATTTTTCTCTGTTGTTGTGTCGGTAGCCTCTGTTGACTCTTCTTCCATAGCTTCCTTCAAATCGGTCTTTGGGTCTATCATCATCTTTCTTCTAAGGACATCTAGCAGCTATGTGACCGACTTCTTTACAATTAAAGCATGCTAAAGGTAGCTTACCTCTATACCTTCCTTTTCCTTTGGGCAATCTTCTGGTCATAAGTTCTTCAAGCTCATCAAGTTCATCATCGGTATTGTCATCACTATCACAATTCTGACCATTCCTGCTAGACTTTCCAATCTTCAAAGAAGACATGAAAGCAGATTCAACAGAAGGAACAACATTGTTATCAAAGTTGTTTAATTCAAAAGTTGTAAGTTTACCAATCAGAGTGTCAAGAGTAAGATTGGATGTAGCTCTTGTTTCATGAATTGCAGAAATCCTGATTGCATAAACCCGTAGCAAAGTTTTGAGAATCTTGCTTATCACTGTTTCATCATCAATTACTCCATCAGATGCTCTAATAGCATGTACCACCTCTTTGAGTCTATTTGAATATTGGACAATGTTCTCACCTTCTTTCATTCTCATATCATCAAATCTACCTCTCAAACTTTCAGCTCGGGCTCTTTTGACATTCAGATCTCCACTGTATATTTGTGTTAACTTATCCCACATTCCTTTGGCAATTGTGGATGTCTTGATATCTTCAAATTCAGCATCGGTATAGGCAGTAGCAAGTTCCATCATAGCAACATTGTGTTCATGTTTTTCCTTCAGTTGATCAAGAGTTAAGGGACCAGTGGGCGGTAGTATGTAGTCATTCTCCATCAGATCTAGTGCAAAGTTCCCAATTCTAGATATGTGTAGCTTCATTCCGCTTTGCCATACTGCCAAGTTCTCTTTGTTCAGTTTTAGTACTTCCCTCTTATACATCTTGAGACCTTTATGCTTAAGTCCTTAAAAAAAAATTTCAAGAAACCAGTGCTCTGACACCAATTGTTAGAATAACTGAGAGGGGGGGTGAATCAGTTATCCAGTGTCCCAAAACAAAATGTATAATTCAAAACTATTTCTTCAATTTCTACTCATTGGTAAACACTAAATACTTTCATTGTCTATACTTTTATTGATTACCAGTCTAATACTATAACAGTTTACCGATCAAATCTAACATGTAACATGTAAAGAATGATAACAAACAAATATCACAATCAACACATAACACAAGAGATTTAATGTGGAAACGTTGTAAACGGAAAAACCACCTGGGATCAGCAACCCAAAATTGTTCACTCTTCTGAAGTGAGGTCGGTTAAGACCCAACCCTATTAAAGGTTACAAACACACTATCAAGTGTGACCTTGTTAGAGGATTTTAGACTAGAAGTTATCATCCAACCAGCATTCACTATGGGGTTGACAGGATAGCAATGTTCATTCTAAGAATGATACATCATAAGACTTTTAGAGTCCACTCGGTTAAGAGATTTTGACTATATACAATGGTTAAATATGTAACAGTAAATTACCTGCCTTAATACAACTTCAATTGCAAATTACAAATCAATATTTAGTCCATACAAATCCTTCTTATCAATATTTCACTTCAGATTTAATACTGTATCAACTTACTGTCCATCGGTAATTGCTCTCTGTAGCTCGGTAATTGTTCTGCAACTCAGTTCTTACTAACCAATATGATCAGAATGCATGAAAACCTTGTTCATGTGATATTCCTACAGTTTCTACTTCTTCCGGCATCATCTCATAAAGAAATTTTGTTCTCTTATATAGATGAGTAAATCATTTTCTTCTCCACCATCAGATTTTTCCGCTTAACCACATTCATAGATTTTTCCACTTCAAACTTTCTTGGTACTTGTGTCAATAACACGTTTCAATCTTCTCCATTAGATCTTCCCTAAATTTTGTCAGCCATCGATCTGTGTAACAAACATTATCTGTTACCTCAATGTTATACACTTGCCATCTCATCAATCTTATCGGCTAAACTAATCATTTAATTCATTCTGTTTCGGTCGGTTAACAAAGAAATGCATCGGTGAATACTGCTCGGTTAATACTGCGATTAGTATACACTACACTCTGTCGATGTATACTAGAAATGCTTCATTTACCGACAACACTGATTTGTGTCTTTCAACTCTATACTTCATTATAGATGAATGCAACATACTAAAGTCAATATCATCAAGTCATAGACTCATCAACAAGTTACTCAATGTGTTCCTTATCCTCATCTATCATGTACATCTTTCCTCTTGTAGGTTTCTCTATTCTTCATCTCTTTCACCTTTCTTCAGATGTCTAGGTATAGTAACTTACAAGATAAGTGTTGTCAAACTACTTGACATCAATGACAACATAATACTGATTTAATCATATTACATATCTAATCAACAACTCCTCAGTGATCTTTTAATCATGGATTCTTCAATCAAATTCCAAATCAAATGTAGTCCAACAGAAACCCTTAACTCTTCCTAACAAATATTAAATACCATACAAGTTGGCTTACAAAATGTATAAAAACATTTAATTTAGCATGTCAGCCTCTAGATCCACTTAGGAGAATTCAACAAAAGATACAAACAATAAATGCACCAAGTCAGCCCAACAAATCACACAGAACTCCAGTCGGTAAGCCAGAACTACTAAGCATTAGTGAATTAACTGAGCACGCCAGGCATCATCAAGCACCAGTGTCGACCGAGCACTGTAGGCATGACTGAGTAACACTTTCACCGAGCATCAGGGACTTTTGCGTTCCTTCAGTGAATGAGCTTCCTTCAATGACCAAGGTCATTAGTCAAGGTTGTAACTGAGTAAAAATCGGCCAAAATACAAACACCTGTGTAATTTCATCGAGGACACAGAATGCCCTGCCTTAACCTTGGGTGCCCCTACATTAGACAACCCAGGTTCCAAAAGATGTTCATATGTGAGAAGAATATCTTTCAGGATTCAGTACATGAACCCTGAACTGATTCTTCACATACAAATCCTCCATCTTCTCTGCTTTCATATTATTCCACTTTTGTTTCCTTTGTCTCTTCAAGTCTTTTCTAGACAACATACAGGTCGGTTCTGCAAACTGATCATTCATTTTCTCTGGATCTACCAACTCAACTCAAGAACCAATACTCAGGCTTCTCCTGCTGAGCATTGTATCCATCAAAGGCATTAGTGAAAACTTCATGTCATCCTTCTCAACAGTAAATGCATTCTTCACATAGTCATAAATAGCTCTACAATCATATTGTCAAGGTCTACTGAGCAATATATCACAACTATTCATCTTCACAATGTCACATAACACAAGATCCTTATACTGGCCGATCTGAACATCAATGAAGCATTGTTCTCTAACTTCCAGAGAATGATCATCTTGTAACCAGCCAATCCGATAAGGATGTGGATGTTTCATTCTATTCAAACCAAGTTTCCTAACCAAGTCCTCAGCAACAAGGTTATCAATACTACCACTATCAACAATTACATCATGGAGTTTACCTTCATACTTGCATTGGGTCCTAAACAAGTTACTCCTCTGACAAAGTTCATCCTTTGTACTGAGCAATGTTCATTGAAGCAACAAGTTCTTTGATTCAGGTTCATTCTGAATGTTCTCATTCACCACAACAATTTGTTAGTCAACCTTCTTCTATGTACACTCAAAAGAATAGTGTCCTTCCTCTCCATAGTTATAGCAAGTACCTTTAAAGATAACTATACCTATCTTCTTCTTTGGTTCCACAAGTTTCTATTCATCTTCTGCATCAGTCAGTTTATCCTTCACCGAGTGATCAATTTTCTCCTTCCCTCAGGAATTACTAGGTTGTTTCCTCTTCAACGTGTTATCACTTTTTTAAAATATTTTGTGGCCCGGCATTTGTAGCTCTGAAATATCCACGTTTTTGGCTTGGGTTTCCTCCCTCACTTCCAAACCCTAGGTTGGTTTGTCCCTTTTTTGTTTTCTTGTGTTACCTTTTTGATTCACTAAGAGTGCTAATCCGCATGTGCCTTTAACATTCTTAAGTCATGTGTTTGCGGTTAGAAGGTTGTTGGCCCCCGTCCCCCTCTTCTCCTTTTTATTTCTCTAGGCCTAAGTTTTCGGTATATTTTTCCTAAGGTTTTCACTAAAGTAAAACGAGTGGCTGTCGTTACACCGCAAGACCCCGATTGTCAGTTTTCTCTGACATGCGATATAGCGATGAGTTGCCACCTGTCTCAAGGGCGGGCCCGACTGGAGGAAGATTTTGCGGACTTTAAAGGGTGGAAAGGATCTACGGTGATCGTTATACCGTTGATCCAAGATGCTTGCATGTTAAGCCTGCGGTATAGCGACAGCCGTCAGATTTAATTTATTTGAAAAGGATTCGGTGGGTCCTAATAGTGCCAGGTCCTTACAATCTTTTGGTTCTTATTGGTTCTCAGAAAAGCTAGGTGGCGGTTGACGCATTTTTTAAAGATGGTAAAGGATAGTCAGAAGGGACCCGCCCGTATGAAAACGTGGCGCAATGTGATTTGATTGACAGAAGGTGATGTGTTCGATTGTGGGGTCATGTTTTCCAAAAGGTTAATCTTCAATTTGATCAGACGATTCTCGTTATACCGTTGATCAAAGATGTGAGGATTTTAAGTTCGCGGTATAGCGACGACCGTCTGATCTTCTTAGAGACTTAAGTGCTCAGTGGGCCCCTTATTGTGCCAGTTCACTTTGACGTGTTTATTTCTTATTGGTTGGATAACAGCTGTGATCTGACTGTTTTCAAAGTGCTCCGAGTTAGAAAGGAAAAGGGACTGGGTCCACTTGTCAGTTTCTTGCTGCATGGCGTGTTTTGATTTGGTATGTGCCCACTGATGTGTCACAGTGGGACCTTAGTTTCTCAGATGATTAAAATGTTGCAAGATCTCACGGTTGTCGTTAAACCGTTGGGATGAGATGCTCGGGTTTTAAGTTTGTGGTTTAGCGACAACCATTGATGTGGATAAAGAGATGGAAGCCTTTTGGTGGGTCCTCTGTGTTACATATATTGATGAGGCGGTCATTTTTTATTGGCCATAGGTGATGTTGACGTGTAAAGATCGCTGCTCAGACCAGGATGAACTTAAGGAATTTTAATTCTACACATGCTAATTTTGAAATGTTCTCGTTGGTCGAGAACTAGCTTGCTAAAAGTACTATAGGATTTTGCTGATAAGATTTTCTACCGCCCGATGCGCCGAAAATGAAATATATCAACGGCTTGAATTTGAATTTTTCTCTTGAATGACATTTTCACGTCCAGTGAGTGATAGGGTCTCCAACCTCAGTAATGGTGGAATAAATTTGTTACGTGCAGGAGAATTGTGAGCCGTTAGCAGATGTTATATACCAGAATTTGATTATTGTTTTTCTTCACTGCTCTTGTGTGGTCTCCGGCGATATATTTTCCATGCAGTGCTTTCAAGCAGAAGATTTTTCAGGTGCCTAGTAGGTTTACTCTTGTGTTTAAGTCATTTGAAATTTGTAAAGCTTTGTGGGGTCTTCTTTCATATGGTCAGTTGATATTGTTTGAAGTTTTCTTGGGAATTCATATCTTAGTAAGAAGCCCTATTTTCAAAATGCCGCCCAAGAGGAGTTTGTCTGGTCAAACAAGATATAGTAAGAGAGGAATTTTCGAGGATTTGATGCAGTTGCTCCCATTTTCTGATAATGGGGCACAAAGAGTAAAAGAGCTCACTCCGAGACATCCTAGAGATTCAGTTGCAGAAGGTCTCTATGATAGAGGGAATTGGATGAGAGATGCTAAAGTGGGCGATAAGCACAATGGTCTTATTCTTTTTAAATCAGCATATTCACAAAGGAATGCTTGTGTGCCCCTTAGTAATGTATGGCAGTTTGACATTGGGAGGTTGGTATGCCCTGGGGTTTTCATGGATGATGAATTGTTAATACAGATTGCTAAATGCTATGATCCTGTGACAAGATGTGTCAAGGATGTAAGCGAAAGAGACCTGATAAGCATTACCAAGGATGAGATTAGACAGGTTTTCTCATTAAATGAACCGTCTGTGGGGTTGGAAAAAATAGATTTCACGGAGTTCACTAAGATTTATGAGGCACAGAAGGATTATCTAAGGGCAGGGCCTCTAAGGCAATATTTTGATCAGATAGGATCAATGTGTGTTGTCAGTTCAAGTACACCGGAGCCCATCAGGTTAGATTTATTCAATAAAAAGGCACAAGAAGTTTATAAGTCTCTATCTTTGATCCTAGGGCATGATTAGAAGACTCATATGCCAGTACCTTTTATGTTCATGATGGTGCAGTCACTACACCCCCAGCTAGCCCTCATTTTTTACTTTGCTTCTCATTTGGCTGAAATAATTCATGAAGGATTAATAGGAATTAAGAATATGAAGGTCTCTAGACCATTCAGATGGTACTCGATGCTTATGCACATGTTTTTGTATAAGGGTGAGAAGTTTTTTAGTACAATGATGAATATTGAGAAGGAAAGATATGGAGAGACTCTCCCAGTGCAATTGTGGACCACAGCCTTGTCCTAGGACAGAACTGATGTTAGTTATATTGCCTTTGATAGGGATTTTGCATCGAGGCTTAGATCTCTTTTATTTATTGAGAATCCAAGAATCCCAGGAGAGTTATTAAGATTGATTAGGCCGATGGATTACTGCAAGGACATTACCATTGTCCATAATTTTGGAGACATCATTTTGTATCCAGTCTCCACAGTATTTAGAGTGTATGGTAGTAAGGTGGCGCCTTGTATTTTGCCATATCAGGTCCCATTGAAGCTAGGATATGTTGAGATCTTAAGACAGATTGGAAATTTACAAGAGACCACACTCACTGGCAAAGGTAGAGGAACTTTCTTTCCTGATGTAACTCTGGCACATCAGTATGTAATTACAAAAGGAGGATGGGTGCACTTGCATAAGGTTTTGCAACCCTACAGAATGTCAAAGGAAGTGGTGAGGTGTGCAGATACAGAGGGTTTCCTTTCAGGCATGTTCAAAGATAAGGTGAGGTGTGCTCTTATTGAGCATCAATTTAATTTTTTAGAAGACATAATAAGAAATGAGTTTGACCTTCAAGCTCAGGAGATTAAGAAAGAAAAATGGGTGATTTATAGCAAGTCTATAGGTTTTATTCAGAACTTTGATAAAACTTATGATCCATTGATTAGTTTTGAACCATGGGCTAGAAAAGTTAATGTTCTTATGGAGAATTTTGAGGGACTCATGAGTGCTGTAAATGAGAAAAGGGTATCTGTGACTAAGACAGATCTAGAAAAGGCTAGGCAGATCTTAAACCAGCCTAAATGTATGAAGTTAATCCCTAAGGGGGTGTACACAGTACAGAAGAGGAGTGGATATACTGTCCTTCTGACCTCACAACAAGGAAGTGAAGATGTTCCTTCCACTTCAAGAGGGAAAAGACCACTTGGTGATCCAGCAGTGCAGGCACCTTCCCCAAAAAGGCAAAGACAAGAAGAAGAAAGACCGACAGAGGAGATTTACTCTCCTTCTCAATCCCCTATTCAGTTGGATGAGCATGGAGCAGCAGAACAGTTGGTGCAGTTAAGGGATGAAGGAAATCTTTTTGTTTTTAATGAAGATTTGCAGGAGGGAATGCCGGAGGCACCTAAAGAGGTGGCCATGGATCTCACAGTAGAAAAATTTGAGGGTAAACAAATAGACCCTATTCTAAAACAGGCAAGTGACTCTTTCCTTGCCGATGATGATTTTGTTAAAACTAGGGCCTTCTCACAGTTCTTGTGGAGAATGAAAATCAATCAGTTTAAGGAGATTTGTGAGAAGAAGAAGAAAGAATCCCCTGATAAAGATGTGAAAGAGATAGAAGAGGAGACCAAGGCACAAATGGCTAGATAATTTGAGAAAATCACTCCAAAAGAAGGGAGAGTCATGATTCATACAGCAGGGATTCTGATCCTACCAGAATGGGACATTGCTGATGCCATTGTTTTTTATCAAGTAAGGAAGAGCAAGGTAAAGACCCTAGCTACACTAGAACAGGCTAAGCAGGCAGCTAGGGGAATTACTTTTTCTGAAGATCATGTCGCTCTGGTCATGTGGTGTTTAGATAAAGACAAAAATAAAGGGAAGAAGAGTGATTTCTCCATAGGATATACAGGGAGCCTAATGGTTCAGAGAGTGGGAGAAACATCTGGTGTGGAGGCCTCTAATTTGATTCTTGAAACTGCCAAGTTCAATGTTAGTGTGGCAGAGAAGGATGCCAGAGAAAAGGAGGAGCTTAGGCTCAAATTTGAAATGGTCCTTAAATCTTATAATGAGCTCAAAGTTGAGCTAATTCAAAAGGACAAACTGATTGTCCAGTTATCAGGGCCACAGGACCAAAGATCTCCTCAATTAGCAATTTCTGATAAGCCTGCGGTGGCTTCATCTTCAAGCCCAATAATTGAATTTCCACCCTCACCACTCCCAGAAACAGATATGGATGCAAGGGTTTCTTGGGGGAAGCTGAAGTTGATAGAGGAAACAAATAAATTGAGGGAAATCAGGGAACAATTGGAAAAGGAAAGGAATGAGAACGCAAAGGCCACAGCTTTGGTAAATCAGAAATATGAAGAAAAAATAGTAGGGGTGATTATGGAATTTGCAGTAGATTTAAAGCCTTCTATTATACATGGCCATATGGATAAGTTAATTTCTTTGCTTAAGGTTATTAATAAAGAGAAGGATGAAATGGCTCCAGTTTTGAAAAGATGGATTGAAAGGTCTCCCAATGTAAAACTATTTCGTATGTTATCCAAGGGACAGGAAGACTCGGATCCTTTAATAAAGTCATTGCATCAAATTATGAAGAAGTTGGTGCATTTCAACATTTTTGTGGATAATTTTATCAAGAGAACAAGTATGTTGAAATCTGAATTAATGCTTTCAGGTTATGAACTGGTGCCTCCTATTTTCATAGACAAAGGAGAATTTAAGGAAGCTTATCAGTGGAGGGAGGAGTTAGATGGACTCCTCACAGAATGAATCAATAATGTTTTAAGTGATAAGTCTTCTTTTAGTGGCACAATTAAAATGTTGATAAATGTCAGATTGATCTTTGACACCATTCAACAGAAAATCACATAGATCATAAGTGAATGGGAACAGTTGTCTACCGATAAGGATGAATTTGTTAAGTTTGAGTTCCCAAGTGAAGAGGTGTATAATAAATGGAGATCTCAGTACATGCCAGCTGTGGAGAGTGAAGATACACCGCCAGCTTCATAAAGTAGATCAGAACAGTTAATTTTGAGTCATAAGGGTGGTTGAGATATGAGGAAATATTCATTACAGAATAGACAGCAAATATTACAGATCAGATTTGTTAACAGCTAGCCAAGGATTGCATTAAAAGACGTGAAGAAGGTCGGCTCAACTACAATTTCCTCGCCATTGTGACTAAGTGTATTTATTGTAAATTTTGTAGTTGTTGTAAAGTTTTAGGGTTGATATTTTGTAAACCCTAGAATGACCGAAAGCTTATTGCATCTCCTTGTATATAAAAGGATTTCACATGGTCATTCTAGGTATTGAGTGAGTTAGGTGTAAGAAGAAAAAGAGAATTCTGAAGCCCTGCTACTCAATCGAGGATTGTAAATTTGCATGATTTTGTCAGGATAATAGAGAAGAGATACAAGTTAGCACCATTATCCAGTAAGTTTGTTATTCAGAATATGATGTATGTAAATGATCATGGTTATACTTAATACAAATATCAAATCTTTACCTCTCCATTGTGTTTGTTCTATGAATCTTTAAGCCTATTTTAGGGTTTATGTGTATGTATCTCACTTTGAGTTCTGACCTAGGGTCGGATTAAATATTACTCAAAGTAAAATATGTGTTCATTGAATTTGCATAAGGATTATCTGTAAGTAGGGAAGAGTTGGGGTATTTGTATTTATGTTTCAAAAACCAGTTGTTCTCAAAGTTGTTTTGGGATCCTTTCTATTTTCTGACTCTATTGCCCAATGGATAAGACACTGGCCTGTATTCTCCTATCTTTGTTCTGAGAAGGTGATTCAAATTTCAAAGTCCCAAAATCATTATAATCACTACCAGTACTTTACTTTCATTTACTTTTATGTATTGTCCTACCCAGTGATGGAGGATCAATGAACAATAGGTTGTTGTTTAGTATTCTCTCACTGTTTTTATCTGTTAAAAGATCCAATAAAGAAACAGGGGGCAGAGTTAAGACTATCAGTTAAGAGTTAAATATTATTGGATCAAGTGTACCCACCTTGGTTTCACAGAGCCAGAAGCAGAAGAGGGACTATCCATCCCTATAGTTGGTCTAGTTGCCTATAGATTGCCCACATTTGGAACTAACCAATCCTTAATATCCATCATAGGCATATTGGTGTCTCTTTGAGTGTAAACTCCTTTCCAGGAACCAACACAATGCATCTTCTACCTTCAAAGCATACTGGTAAGCATCTTCAACAGAATCAATCTTCAGCATACCAAGCTCATCTTGAATATTGAATCTCATACCATTCACATACCAAGCTACATTTTTCTTACCAAGTTCTCTGTGACTAGACCGAATAGTAAGCTTGTAGAATTTCTTGGTATAATCTTCAACAGACAAATCCTTATGCTTCAAATTCTGCAACTTCTTAAAAAAGTCAAGCTCATAGTCAACCGATATGAACTTAGCTTTCAATTTTGTCACCATCAACCTCCACCGATTGATCTTCATTTGACCTTCATCTTCTCTATCTCTTTATAGTTCTTTCCACCAAAGAGAAGCATGTCCTTTCAACTTAGTCTATGCTAATCTCACCCGAAGAGGATCTTCAATTTCTTCCAACTCAAAGAAATCTTCAAGTTCACCAATCCAATCAATCAAATTATCGGGTTTCAAAATACTAGAGAAAGTAGAAACTTCCATTCGATAACTACTAAATAGAGCAGTAGATCTAGGTAACCAAGTAGTTATGTCTTCAGCAGATCTATCCCTCTGGTCATCACCACTAGATCTAGCAGGTTCAAATTCTTCAGTAGCTTCTTCATAGCCATCCTTAGTACCAAAATTCTGAGGTATACCATTAACAACTCTCATGATCTCGATGACCATGTCATTCTTCATCAATTCCATCTCAGATCTGAAATTTGATTTCACTTTCTCTGTGATCCGAGATTCCATAGTATCACAAAGATCAGAAATAACTCTATGGTCCAATCTTCTTGGAGGCATCCTTAAAGATATGCAAAATAAACCCTCCGCAACAAACCCTCACTGACCACCTTGTGACAATTTCCAAGTTATATGCAAGTCAGATCGCAATCTACAATCTTGCAAACAACTAGGGCATAATTTCATAAGTTCAGTGCCACAGATCTGCAATTAAGATCATACGATCTCTTCACCAACAAGATCAACTTCACAAGATCATCCTTGCTTGGTTATCTTCTACTCCACAAGATCAACTCTCGCTCTAATACCACCTGACATAGACCAAGGTGAGAAGGATCCAATTAAGGACAATTCAGGCTGAGCAGCTTCACAATTACACAGTGAAATACTCAACACAACAGATAACACAATAATTGTTTCAAGTAATTTGCATTAACATGCCCAGTTGTAAGGCCTTCCGGGTCAGGGCCAATTACAATTAGAAATAATTCTGCAAGATCCACAACCAAATCCAATATAATCTATAGCTAGTTTAGCTCTGAAGACAATTAGAAGCTGATGGAAACCCTAAGGTAGATCTAAACTTGAGCTCGCAAGCCTCCAAGGAATCTCCTTGTTCCCAAGCATACAAACCACTAGCTCTGCTATTACAAACTATCAGATACAAATTTGATCTGCAAGATCATGCAAAATCTTTTCCACAACTTTACCAACTTCAGCTTTCAGGCTTTAGGTCTTCCAAGTCATGTCTGCTCTCTCCATCCTCCTAAACATCTACCCAAGCACCCCTTAAATACTAATCATCAGCCACAAGTCGACAAGATGAAACCCTTAACTCTTCCTAACAAATACTAAATGCCATACAAGTCGGCTTACGAAATGTATACAAACATTTAATTCAGCATGTCAGCCTCTAGATCCACTTAGGAGAATCCAACAAAAGATACAAACAATAAATGCACCAAGTCAACCCAACAAATCACACAAAACTCCAGTCGGTAAGACAGAACTACTAAGCATCAGTGAATTAACCGAGCACACCAAGCATTGCCGAGCACCAGTGTCGACCGAGCACCATACGCATGACCGAGTAACACTTTCACCAAGCATCAGGGACTACCGAGTTCCTTCAGTGACCGAGCTTCCTTCAATGAACAAGGCCGTCGGTCAAGGCTGCAACCAAGTAAAAACTAGCCAAAATACAAACACCCATGCAGTTTCACCGAGGACACAAAATGCCCTATCGTAACTTTGGATGCCCCTAAATCATAAAGTGATAAGAAATAAGAAATGGATAGTTTGTGAAGGTTATACTTAGATTCAAGGAATTGACTTTGAGGAGATTTATTATTTTGTTACTCGAATGGAGACAATTAGAATATTCCTAAAATTTGTAGCATATAAGGATTTCAAAGTTTATTAGATGGATGTGAAGTTGTCATTTTTGAATGGAAAGCTGAAGGAAGAGGTTTACATTGAGCAACTAAAGGTTTCAAATCAGAAGAACCATAAGTAGTATGCATATTGAAGAAGGTACTATATGTTTTGACGCGGGCACCAAGAGCCTGGTATAGAAAATTATAAAGATATTTGATTGGATAGAAGTTTCAGATTGTTGTTGTGTATGTTGATGATATTATTTTTGGAGGCAAGGATGAATTGTGTAAGAGATTTGTAGAGGAGATGCAAAAAGAATTTGAGATGTCTATGATATGAGAGTTGAATTTTTTCTTGGATTGTAGGAAAATCAAAGCAACAAAGACATTTTCATTTCTCAGTCTAATTATGTCAAGGAATTGCTAAAGAAATTTGGATTAGAAAATTCCAAACTGGTATGTACTCCAATTGTTACTAGTTGTAAGTTAAATAATGAAGATGAGTCATCAAAAGTAGATGCAAGTAAGTATAGATCAATGATTGGTGGATTTTTGTACCTAAATGCTACTAGACTAGATATTATGTATACACTATGCTTGGCATCTAGATTTCAGCAAGAATTGAAAGAATCACATGTTATGGCAGTAAAACAGATATTCAGATAGCTGAAAGGAACATAAGAGTTTGGATTGTAGTATCCAAAAGGTCCAGATTTCACACTAAAAATTTATACTGATGCAGATTGGACAAGATGTTTGGATAACCGAAAGAGTGCCAATGGTGGAGCTTACTTTCTTAGCTCCCATTTAGTTGCTTGGTCAAGCAAGAAGTAGGATTTTGTAACTTTAGCAATAGTTAAATTAGAATATATTACAACATCCTCGTGTTATACTCATGTAATATGGATGAAATAAACTTTGAATGATATAGGCACTACTTGGGTGGTCCCACAATAGTGTGTCCCACTTTTTGGCCAACTTTGACACAGAGATCAACATTCTGAGAAAAACTTCACTTTCGAACACATGTTGCCACAAAACTATTAGAAATTTGAAGATGATGTAAACTAAAGTCTTTTAAAATTTTCTTTCTAGTTTATATATATATATATATATATAATTAAATTTTATTTAAATTTATTTTTTCGTCTCTTTTGAAAAGTGGTTTGTGTAAAAAAACTATATTTTTAAAGAGTTACTGTCACTTGGATCAGCATAACTTTTTTTTTAAATATGATAACGATGTAATTATTTCAAGATTATATTTGTAACTTCAATATCTAAAGGATGCAATTGGTTTCATTCATTTTGGGTCAATATTTCATAGTTTATTAAGTTGTAAAGTGATAGTAACTATAATTTAGACATAAGGTCACTTGGATCGTTCTAACTTGATCTGTGTATATTGAAATTCATTTTTTCTTTGTTTTTATAGATAGGTAACACAAATACTCTTTTCCTAAAAAATTTCATAATTTTTTTTTTGCAATTTACTATTTTTCCCAAAGTCTTGAAGAGACAAGTTGTTGAATGACCAAACAACCTATATTTAGTTAAAGTAATATTTAAAATTGACAATGAAATCAATATGTAATAAAATTATATTCATTAGAAAGCTTGTTCCAAATAGCATCATACTACATAGATAGGTTTTTCAAATGGATTCATTTGATCTGCCAAAACATAAAGTCGAAGTGATTTTTTGTCAGTATTTTAATAGGTGCAAAGGAGACTTCATTGTAGGTATGAATGAGGAGTATAGATGTTATATCAATGTTTTTCTAATCTAAGAGGCTTTGAACTAACCATTTGTAATTAATTCCTTCAAATGGAACCTCTCAAGTCCTAAATCATCATATTTTATTAAAAATGTGTTATTTCAGCAAAAATCAGCATGTCTAAAAAATGTAAGCCACTATTGTGAGAACACCCACTTTTGAAGAGCCAATTTCAACCATGTGTGATAATACCAACTCTATAAGTATGTTAAATAATCTATTACAACACAGAATAACAAAGCATATATCTATAAAGCATCATTTTATCAAAGAGAATGTGTTGGATGGTGAAGTGAAGCTTGAGTATGCACCTACAAAAGAGAAGATAGAAGACATATTCACAAAACCTTTATGCAAGGATACTTTTGAGTATCTGAGGGGGAAGATAGATGTTCTACCCCTTCCTAGTGTTTCCTAAATGCACTGGTGTGTGCATTGGTCCAGCATGTTGCATGTCTATTCTTTTCTGGATCAGTGTCTGGCAGCTTCCTCTTAGGGAGAGAAGAGTGAGTTTTTAAGGGGGAGTTTGGTCCTTTGTCATTGTTGTTAAAGGGGGAGAAAGGTTGGAGAGTTGTGAGACTTAACGATGGTATCATTTGGAGTTGTTTGCTTTGTTTTTTATAAAGGTAAAAGTAGGTTTTGAAGGTGCCTCGAAACCCTGTGCATAAAGGTCACTAAAGATATTCAACAAAATCTCACAAAATGAAACGGGTCAAGATCAAAGAGAGGGTTTTACAACAAGCACCCACAACCTGGATGATTCAAGCATGAAACAACCATCATACAACCCATAACTAAAAAGAAATCCAACACTAGGATTTTCCTGGAACACCCTTCTGATGGGAATGAAGAGTCATATCAAATGAAGAGGAGGCCTTTTTAAGTTTTTTTTCCTTTGATAGTGATCCAACCCTCTTCAAATCTAGCCACCTCAACCTGCCAAAACATAGTATCATCAGTCGAGCCAGAGCAATCCTGGCTACCAACAAAGGTAGCCACAAAACTAGTTGACTGAACAAGAGCCATGGCCTCCATACCACCAAGAGAAGATAAAAGTGTTGCCTCCCCATCCAAATCAGAAAATGAAACAACCGGAGAGATAGGAGGAAAATCTCCATCATCTAGTGAGACCTACAAATTCCCCACCGACAGAAAACCTCCAACAAAAGATGAAACCCTAGCCAAAGCAACCAGCGATGGCTCAACAGATGGTAATGATCTAGCAACTGGAAAAACCCTAGAAACTCCAACAACCTTCGAAGCCTGCAATCTCCCAAAAAAACCTCCAATAGAAGATAAAACCTTAGCCGAAGCAACTGAAAATGCACCAGTAGCTAGTGACACACCAGCAATAGCATCACCAGCAACCTGTGATGCCATCAAATTCCCATAAAGACCTCCAGTAGGAGACAAAACCCTAGCCGAAGCACCGGCTATCGGTAGACTCCCAGGAGAAGAATCTTGACCAACAAAAGAGAGAGGAGGATCTACGCTACCACTTGGGAGAAGCTTTTCTTTGAAATAGGTTTCTTCTCCACCAAATAGTGATGAACCAAGGCACCCTTCCACCATGGCGTAATAGATTTCTTTTTACCCAAACCACACTGAGCAGCCATATGCCCAATATTAAAGCATCTACGACATCTGAAGGGAAACCCTTCATAATCCAGAGTCTGCATCCAAATTCCTTTGGAGGAGTTGATCACTATCTCCGCAGGAAGACCCTTAGAAGGATCAATATCAACAAGAATGCGAGTATAAGTAGAGTGGAACGTATTAGAAGAGGCACTATCTACTAGCAAAATTTCCCCAAGAGCATTACTAATCTCCTCATAAAGAGAATCAATCCAGAGATGCAGAGGTAAGTAAGGAAGACAAACCCAGATGGGGAACCAAGTAAAGGAATCTGAGATGGGGTTAAAATCAATATGCCAAGGTTTGACCATGAGCATAAAATGATCCTCCCAGTTGAAGAAATGACTGAACAACATTTTATTCATGTCCGAGGAATATTGAAACTTCGCAATAAAATACCCCTTAGCCAAGGGGAAGATATGCACCGTATCCTCAAAGACAAGCTCCTAGTGATGAGAGATCCAGTCATGAAGCTTTGGGAAGATGGGCCAAAAACCCCTAAACCTACAAATCAAGGCATGGGAAGATAAAACAAAGATGTTGTGAGCCATATCATCCTCAACATCTAAATCCACCATAATAGATAAAGGAGAAGAGATAGGGACAGGCCCATGAGAAACCTCCAGATTCAACAGCGCAACATCCCTAGAAGTAGCGGAGGGCTCAGCAATGACCACTCGAGGGCCCTTCACCCCACCCTCATGCACAAGAGAAACAACAGGTGAAACCTTAGAGTTTCCTACATCCAGCGACACCTGCAATTTCCCTGCCGACGGCTAACCTTCTACAGAAGACAAAACCCTAGCACCAATGATTGGCGACGCCCTAGTAGATGATGAAGCACCAGCAACCGGCAAACCCCTAGAACCTTTAGCAACCTTTGAGGCTTGTAACTTCCTAGGAAAGCCTCCAACAGGAGACAATACCCTAGCCGAATCAACCAGCGCCGCACCAACAAACAGCTCCATCTTTTTTTTTTGAGATGGGAAGTTACAAGTGGGTTGTTTACTTTGTTATTGATGAATATTTTCATCAATGACAAAGGGGGAGATTGTTAGAATGTGAAGTTGATGTTATTCCTATTGTTTTTATTGATCTCAACATATCATGTACATTTCCATGTTTTAGTTGTATCAGTTGATGTGTATCGATAGTCTTGATGATATTGGTAGGTGTACTAATAGTTTGTGTCTCGATAGAAGTGTTCATCAAAAGATGTGCTTCAAATATCTATCCTTATTCTTTCGATGTTGGTTCTATGTTGTGTGCAATATTTGGTGGATTAGTTATTTGGGGTCGATCCTATTTGGAACATGTTCGTTTGTGTTTTAGTCCTAGTTGTTGGTATGTAACGTGTTCATCATGTCCATTGGAACTGATAGCTTTGGAGATGGTGTTGTGTGTTGGCATGTGTAAGGCAAGTTGTATTGGTCAAGGTGGTCCACATTTCATTCCTTACCATTGTGGGAATGTCTTGGTGTGACCTATTTCAAAATGGTTTTTTCCAGCATAGGTGATGGCATCAAGCAATATAAGAAGAGCAAGGATTTATATTGTTCGTGTGGCTTATGTATTTCTTGTATGCAAAGTGATTGTGAATATGTTTCTGGAGATCTATGTGTTGATCACATGTGTGGCAGTGTTGGAGATAGTGATCTTAGTGGTGGATTCAATTTCTTTTCATATACTTTGGTAGTGAGCCTCTTTGTATTGGAAATGAGCATTTTTGTATTGGGAGTAAGCCTATTCGTATTTAAGGGTAGTTAGCCCAACCAGTAGTGAGCCTACTTGCAGTGAGCATAACCGACAATGAGACTTGTAAAAATCACCTTAACCGGTGTCACCCTAACAAATGTTTTTATTTCATGAGAATTGGCTTCTTTGTGGTTTTTCCTAGTTTGGATTTTCCACATAAATCTTGGTTTTGTGTCAATGTCTTGTGCTTTCATGTTTACATTTCCTATGAATTTTTTATGTGCTTAACCGATAGATCAAAAGTTGTTATTACTATTGTTTATTAGTTTACTGACATAGAAAAGAATTTATAAAATATGTGGGAATAATTTATTCACCCTCCTCTCAGTTATTTGGCATGTTCAACACAACAATCATATATGATCCCACATGAGTATCCATAAAGTCAAATATGAAATGATGGAGCAATTATTTTGCTACCAATGAGTAGTTTGAATGTATGCCTTTATTAAATCCCATTGCTAAGCACGAGTTATCATCACTTGGAGATTTGACATCACTATTAGCATCATGTACCAAGGTTTTCATATCATGAGTATAAGGAGATATGTTATATTTTCCATAAGTGGGATAATCTCATTTATTCTCATGCCTCCAAATGGTATTTTCATCATCAAGGTAAGCTTGCATACACTTGGCTGCCACAACCTTTGGGTTATCATTTTTGGTATCCTTCAACACAATTTGTTTACCTCCATGAGTAAACTCTAGCTCCATGTTGAAATCTTGGATGCATCTTCCAAGGGACTTCAACCATGGTACTCCCAATACTATTTTGGTCCCACCAATGCCAACCACATAGTACTCATCATCAAATGTATAATCATCTAATTGTATGCCCAACCTTGGTAACATATTTTGGATCCTTCCACCAACATGACATTAAATCTAGGAAAGTCCTCTACTTGTAGTCCTTCCTTGACTACAAAGTCCTCATCAATATAGTTGTGTGTAGCACCACTATCCACCATACACATAACTCCATGTCCTTCGACAATCTCTTTTAGTATGAAAAGATTATCTCTAGATCCACCAGATAGGGACGCAAGGGAACCTTGTGTCTTGTCATTATGCTCAATATCCTCAGTGTTGTCCACATCAGAAATTGCCTCAACAAGATATGCCTTACCCTTACCAAGACACCTATGTCCTGGTTCTTGAGGTTCTTTGCAAGAGAAAAAAAAGGTTCCTTCTTAACTCCTTTTCTACCTTAGGAGACATGACCTTGGGTTGGTTAGGAGCCTTTACATCTTATTCATCGTCTAATTTATGATTCTTGAAGTTCTTGTGTGGCTGAGAAGGTGGTGTGACCTCAAGGTCAAGAGGTAACCCAATAGCACCATCTAGGGTATTAGGCATATGAGCATTGACCAATCCCTTTAGTATGTCGCTCAATTCTTCTACAAAAAGCATCGTGACTCTCCTTGGTGTCATATTTGGAAACATAATTGAAATCTTTTGGAACTAATTAATGTATGATTCCATGTGTCCCACCTATTTGAGTTGAGTCAATTCCTTATAGTAAATCTCCATAGCTTTGATATCAAAATGAGTAATCAACTTGTAACAAACTCTACATAAGAGTGTATCAAGACACGATCTTGGAATACTAATCTATGGTGCCACCAATCATATGTCACTCCCTCTAGGTGCATTGTAGCAAATTGTATACCTATATCTTCCTCCATGAGTTCAAGTGCTAAGAATGCATCTAATTTATGTACACATGACCTGGTTGTTATTTTTTCTGCTTCCATAAAATGTCAATAGAGAAACTTTGTTTAATGCATCCCTAAACTCTATAGGTTGAGTACCCTACCCGACTTGCCCGCTAGGCCTCTGGTCTTGCCTTTCCATATGATACCTATCCTTAACTTTTCATTGATTCATAAACTGATTTAAATTCATCAACTCTCTTACATCGGCTAGGGGGTTCTTGTATTCATCATAGGCCACCATGAGATCCACCATAATATCAGTTTCCAAGATATTCTAACCACGATTTCCACATAAGCTTTTCCTTTTGTGTTTGATTTAATCCATTGCAAAATCAGTTTGTGAATAAGATCATTAAGTTTGAACAATAGCATGAATTGAATTTGAAATGGAATTACAAGAAAGATGTTTTCTTAAATATGCAACAAATTAGAATTAAATAAATATGTTGGAAATGGTTGACCTTAATTATTACAATGTGCAACTAGAAAATCATAAATTCATCAAATGACATACAACATTTATGCGAATAAATAATCTGAGTGATTGAAGAAACACCTGTGTATTCCTATGACTAATGAATGAATTGTGATTATGATTTGGAGGAAGGTATTTGAACTGTCTGATCAAATCCTTTTAAACCTTTGACGTGTTGATACAGATTTTCACTCCTTTCCACAAAAATGATCTATATTTGCAACTTGAGATAATGTAACCAGAATGGATGCAAATTGATCAATAACTTGGGTTTCCATCCAAGTTCAAACCTTAAGGGTTTCATCCTGAGAAAAGCAACTGTGCTTCCTTGCAGAGAGTAAAACCATAACAAAATTAATGGATAGCATAATGAATGTCTTCTAATTGCCCTCAGTCCCCTTTATAAAGACTCTCCTTCCAAAAAGTAGTGAACTCCATAAATCCTGACTTTTAGGAGACTTGACTTAAGCATTAAGTTTACCATTTATTAGAAATCCCTCCAAGAGTAAGTCACCAAGAAAATGCATTAATAACTTAAAGTAGCCCCATCAATGACTAAAAAATAGGAACTTAAGTTGTAGCCTCATAATGAATAATTAAAATAATATTTGTTGGGAATTTAACTTTTTGGCCTCTTATTTAATTAATCATTGTATACCCTTATTAATCCCTGCTTGGCTCCCTATCAGGGACATTACAGTTTCTTCTTCCTCCCACCTCTAGAATTGTTTCTTTTTTAGTTTGCCTTGGTAAAAATGTAGGATGCAGTGGTTGATAAGACCTTGCATCTACGGTCCTCATAGCATTAGAAGTTATTCTATCCTAATTCACATGCCTTGCATCACTCCTACTATGCTCACTACTTGATCTTCATAACCTATGTTCCATTCTCAATTGACCCATGGTTGTGATCCTACGATCCTAAATTTGTGCTAACATTTGTTATTGTTGTTGGGCATAAGTGGTCAATAAATCAATAAGCTAATTATTCACATCCTTTGGTGGGCTTTCTGCTCTCGTCTCATCCATTTCTTTAGCAACAGGATTACCCTCAATTGCTTCTGCTTGTTGTCATGGCCTGCTTCTGGTGTAATATTTGTAACATGCAATAGTAACCCTCTTTATAAATTGCTTCTAAACTGACATGCAACTAAAATATCTATCATGCACTGATAAACCTCACAAGCTAGCAGGATTTGCAGCTCCGATGCCACTGAAATATCCTTTCTTTGAACTTTTGAAACTTATACAAAATATGTCTACTTAATTTGAACAAGTTTGAGTCTCAACAATAGTATTAGGGTTAACAACTTACAAACACATAAAACAACTAATGGAAAGATGAACTTAAAATCTTGAATTTCCTTAGAATTCAAAAACTTGGTTACATAATCAAACTTCTTAAGATAGTCTAATCCAAATTAAAAATACTAGATATCTCCTTGATTGGTGTCAAGAAGATGTCACAGATTTCTGGCACACCACAAGTTTGCTATTTTTCACATCTAGTCCCATATTCAGCTTGTGATTGTGCATTACCAAGGACGACTCTGATTGTATAAGTTGGTGGATGGAATAGACCGCAAGATCATGGATTGTTGTTGGCCGCCACAAAATTACCTCAAATTACTTCAATGCCTTTTGTGCATGAAATCTCAACTCCAAGCAGGCTACGCTAAATATAAATTCTAGCTTTTGAGCTAAATCGGTGATACTGAAGACTTTTGGGGTGTCGTCCAGAAGTGTGCCTTCAAGGAGTTGCGTCCTAAGAGGGTTTTTCTTTTGAATCAACTTGCAGAGAGATTTATATTTTAGCATGAAATGAATGATCCTCAAATCAATTCCATCAAACTTCTTGTAAAGTCTAAAAAATGCATCAATTTCCTTCCAATTCTTAATTTAAATCAACTTAGGCATTAAATGATATTATTTGCCTCTTTAATGCTTTATTTGACCACCATGGGGAATTCCGACTCGCAATGATTAGGTTATGACTTAAGTGGCCCCATTATTGCAAATGAATTATTAAATTCATCTTGGCATCAACTATAATTTTTTGCCTAAATATTATTATCACCACATCCCCTTTATTAACTTAGTGCTTTAGCATGTGAGGAGAATAAATAATCGGCTAGCATTATTATTTATTTATTTATTAGCATGCTAAGCGAAAGGGGACATTACACAAGTTTATCAAATTTTGGAAGATTATATAGGGCTTGTGATGCCAAAGTGCATAATAAAATCTCTAATACACTTCCTTTAAAAAAATATTAATACACTTACTTTAAAAAAATCTCTAAGAAGTGGTCTCTAAGGCTCTCGAAGGCAGTCATCACGAACCTCTTGGACTATTTGCTCAGTCCCACTGCTTCAAGCATAAGGATAGTAATATGACTCTTAATAGATGGTCAGACATTTAGAATCAATGCAACGGCTTCATGGGTATCACAATACGGGATCGTGTTTAGCTTGACAGTTTCTCAAAATTTTCTTTCATGTTTGTCACGTATGGCTTGTTGATTGTATGGACCTGTTTTCTTGTTGGAATTTCATCAAGTACAGTTTACAATCAGATTGTATGGAAATGTATTTTCTTCTTGGAATTTCATCAAGTAGAGTTTACTGTCAGATCGGTTAAAATGGGAGGTGATTACCAGATGAAACTTGATATTACTGAACAAAACCTAAGCAGATGTGTGATTGTAGGTTGTTGATGCTTAAGGTACAGACACTGGTCTCCAAAAACGACCAATCCTCACAACAGGACCATCATTTACCAACATGAATCCAACCATTGATGTGTGGGTTCACATATAAAGGCAGCACCTATAACATCCTCATTTCCATCGACTGGATACATGGGAGATCCAGTTCTATGTATATTAGAAATGCACAGACTTCCCTTATTTGTGGAAACATATGCTCCACATCAACTGTGATACAAAACAAGCCATGAATATTAAATACACTTATGCCATATAATGACGGTTGCTAACTAAAATATTGATGTGTCCTGTTGTAAATTTCACTCTTCCTAATATGTAGACCAGAAGCTATTCTGAATCCAATTTTGAAAAGTGGAAATGACATTAAAAAAAGGGCGAAGTAAGATATTGGGAAAGAGAATCGGGGTTGTGCAGGAGGGATAATTAGCCCTATTGGAACATACCTCGTTCCAGAATGAATCAGATGTAGAATAAGATGACTACTCTAGAAATGAAATATTATCATATGATGAGAAAACATTGGTAGCAGCTTTCCTATAATTTATTCGTAGTTACAAATGCTGTAGACATTTTGTCGCCGTGCATATTCCATCTTAGGCTTCTAGCAGAGATACTGATAACAAATATGTCTCTCAGTATGAAAGAGTTTTATATACCCTTCAAAATCTGAAAGTGCCATTAACATTTTTCATGCTTCCTGAATTTTAGAAGAGATGCAAATTACAGAATATGGGAGATATTTATGCCCTTCATCATCAGCGTCATTGGCACTCACAAAGGTATGTGCTTCACAGGCGAACCACACTATCAACTTTTCCTTTTTCTAGATTTGTGTCTCTTGTGAAGTTCTCACATTTGTGGATCTAAAAAAATTCTTGTATTGACCTAAATTCTTCTTTAAGTGGAGAGCCTGCCTTGTGGAGAACGTATTTCTTCCTTTATTTAATCTCACCCATTAAAAGAAGATGCAACCAAAGCATAAAGTATTTCACACCAAGTTTTTAAATACTGGGACTGTCTTTTTACTCGGTTGTCTGCACAGTTGTGACTTTTCCTCAATCCTCGTGCAGTAATCTAGCAACTCCTTGCATTGAGAGAGCTTTATTTGCCAGTCATTCTTATATCCAAATATTAGTTTAAATTTTCAAATATGGCTTGATCAATGAATCGCCAGACATTATATAATAGCATGCCGATGCTTTTATACTAAATAAGTCTGATTAGTCAGTTGTACACAAGGAAGCTTTCAATACATTAAACATGTTTCAAGTTTAATATATTTCAAAGTGGATTGGAAAGCTGCTAACACGCAGAAGAACGGATCCAATTCTCTAGAGTTCTAAAATTGAGTAAAACCAGCACACACTTGGTACATATCACTGGGGTTTCCTGAAGAAAAATATTACACTAAACGGGGATATACACAGGTCTTTCCCTCATTTTGGGGGATTATCCCCATTCTGGAATGCCAGGAGGATGACCAGGCGTCCCTGACAACCATTGACCATCTCACGGACATCAAGACACATGAAATCGCTGAAAGCCTGCATTTCAAAGAATAACAAAATAACAATGTAAAAAGTTAAAAAGCTAATTGGGAGCTCAACAAGGCCTCCCAACCGAAAACAACCCTTAATACGCACTAAACCCTACTATTTATTTATTTCTCGGGCCTGATTTCTTACTCCTGAGATTCAAGTTTGCAATTTTGATTGATGAAATGAGACACAAATTATTATTATAATATAGATTATTGGATCAATAGCTAGTCATAGCAAATTCAGCACAAAAATTTAGCTTCTATTAGTTTTGTTAAGTTTTTCTTAATTCAACTATTGATTTTATATATTTTTTTAGCAGCTGACCCCCCGCCACACCCACAATCCAAAAATACGTTGGCCATTCTCACACACTCCCATCCATCTATACCGAAAACTTCGAGAAACACAGTAAAACATTCCTAAAATGTCGCAAAATAGGTTTGGGATTGCAAATAGCATTACTAACAAATTTGCCTTTATGAAGATCTTTCGAGAAAAAGCATTTCAACCATCTGACATGAAGATAGAAAACTGCATACAATTAGAAGATTTCATATGAAGAAAATGATGTACTATTCCAGAAGTCCATATTTACCATTTCCATGCTTAATGGCTTTTTTAAATTAAGCCATTGCATATCGTGTCCCGGTCCTAAGGGTTGAACCAGGATGCCTCAAACTTGATGTGACTTATTTCAGTAATAAAGATTGGCCGATTTTGAAAAGGGAGAGGTGGGCTCGGGAGCTGGCAGGCGAGTAGGGAAGATACAATGCCTGAAAATGGAATGAGTTAAAAAACTTGACATAATTAGACCAAAAGAGCAAAATGCAGTCTGTTACATACATTTGACATTACAATCATACTTCCATGTGTTTGACCTAATAGAAGTCTAATTAGGTCCAATTTGTAAATTTAAGATAATTTGGAGAAAAATACATGCATTCAGTATCACTCAAAACGAATGCTCAATAAAAAAATTTAAATAGGAGAAACATCCCAATCATACTTTGGCTGTGCATACACCTCATATTCTGTCAGTCCATCAACAATACTATCAATGGTCCGTACGCCCTCCAGTATATCAGGTGGAAAACCGATTTTTGTTGAGGATATTAATTTATCAACACCACATTTAAAACAATAAAATATGATTGTCACAAAAGTACACAGAAATTGCAGCTTCCCAGAATCTCCTCGGACTGAGAAGAAGAATAGCATAGATAGTAGGAATAGAATCACACACAGTCGCATTATTCTCAGAACGGTTGTCATGAGCTTTCCATCGTTGCCTGCTGGTAGTCCATGAACACGATACACAAAGAGAAAATTGTATTTATCCACCACATACCGATATCCGAAGTAACATGCACCTACAGGTAGCACAAGAGGTGCGAAGGCAGAATAAATTAGGGTTAGTGCAAAGATTGTAAGATTGAATGCATAATACTGAGCAAAATCAAAAGTCTGAATCATTGGATGGTGGTCTATTCTACTGATTGGATAGACTGATAAATCTCCTCCCTGCAGATCAAGCCCATTTACACCCTCCCTTTGTGTTGTGCCAGTATCTTCATCATCAAAACTGAAGTAGCTTTGAGATAACAAAGATGCTTCCAAATTGTCATCTTGACTCTCAGTGACATGCACCTCAGTTTCTTCATGTGTCGACTGCAGCAAGCCATTCTTTCCAAATCTTTTCAGTTTTTTCTTTATCCAAGGAATCGGAGCTAACAAATCAAAAGATATGCCCAGAAAAGTGCTTGTAATCAGGAAAGCAAGAGATGTTAGACAGGACCTGGTCAAAAAAGATGCACTCATATACTGCTCAATCTTCTTGCAATCATTACCATCCATATAGCATTGACCCATCCGCAGAAGAGCACCCTCCAATGATGACTCCACCAGTACTCGTAGAAAAATCAAATTAACAATGAAAAAGCAAAATGTTTTAACCAATACAGCCTGATGCTCTCCTGAGACAGTCAAATGGCTTTCAATCTTGGAAAGTGATGATAGAACCGCAGGAATAATTATGTACATGCTTACAAAAATTAGCACATTTGGTAAGAACTGGAAGAACAGAGCTGCAGCCCAGCTCGAGCTCTGTACCCAAGCCAACCACGATGCTGCATTGTCCATTGCCTCTGCATCAATAATTCGTCCAGCACTCTGTAATGCAGTTATTATTGCAAGTGGTGAGCTGAAAAATAATAGTAATACAAGAAGGCTAGCATTCACAATCACCCTGCGAATTTTCCTTGAAAATTTACTGGTACCCAAATGACGCCAATATATGTCAGCAGCTGGTGGGGCTCTCTCTACCTTCCAGCGGCTTTTTTCAAGCTGCAACTCCATAATAGAAACAAACTTTCCAATTTGTGGTCTCTTTTTCTCAGTTCTGGCATCCTGAAGAGCCTTGTTTGCAGTATAGATATCTTTGAAGATGACAAATGCTACCCCAGCGCCCTGCGCTCGCCCATCTTTAAAAACTGCCAGCCTGCTTTCAAGTTCTTCACGGTGAGCTTCAAGTCTCCTTAATCTGTCTTCATCAGTAAAACCCAAATGGAACGCAGCCCACTCCTTAAACCTTTTCAGAATTGAAACAAATCGTTTCCATTCATACTTCAATCTGGCATAATATGAACCATGATGTCGCTCTTCAACAGAAAGATCATTGTAGGCCGCTGTATCTTGCTCATAGAAATATAAAAAAATATCACGCTCCTCAGAGATTTCTCTACCATCAATGCAAGCCTGCAACCATACAATATCATCCCTGACCTTTACCAGCTCCTGTGCAAGATCATCTAGAGAAGCCAAGTCTGGAGGGACTACAACTCTATAAACCTTTCCAGGGTAACGATGTTCAAAGTATTCTTGAATGGCTCTCTTGTCAATGCTAAGTGTCTTTGGAATCCCTTGAATCATAAGGGTGTAAACAGAGACTGAATCAATTGAGAAATTTCCATCATGAAATCTCGTCAAGTTCAACCTCTCTTCTAGGGCTTTGATACAGAAATGAACCACACAAACAACAATAATCATAAATAATACATGCATCCATAGTAGAGGAGCCCCTTTCTCAATATGGCTGATTGTAGTCTTAGAGAACTGATCTTCCATAGGCACAGTTCCTCCATAGAGGTTCAGAGGCAGGATACCACAGATTGCCAAGAAGCAAATAACAGCAAGAGCAACAAAACTTCCACCCTCCACATAAAGAAACTGCGCTGGATTCGCGCCACAAGTGCGAGCGATCTGCTGACCTGTTGTGTGCCACACAGCTAACAATTTGGTAGCTAAGCTAGAAAGCCCGGGCAGTTTGTGATCGCTTCTTAATTTCACACATAAAAATAGAAGCAGACAGCATAGAGCTCCAATAGCTGAGATATTCATAAGATACTGTATATTCCCGTACCATGTCCCCTCTTCCGGAAGAACCTCGGATGGTGCTGGAGACTCCAACATTATGCTACTACCCGTGTTGTTAAATACAGAAACCCCATTTTCGGATAATGCCACTGCCCCAAATATATACATGAAGAGCAATGATCCAACTAAGACCCCAGAAAACATATCCTCGACCATCCTGAGATACTGCGGCGGCAATTTACATCCATAGAGCTGTCCTCCCCTTGTCTACTCTGTTATACACAGAATTCGCGATATATCATTATACGTCGGAAAACCAATAACCCAAAAAATACCTAAAAGGCCTCAATCGAGTTTCCCCAATCCCTAATTCTCTTTATCTACATCATAAGAAGCACAAGCATGAAACCCATCTTAGGAATTCTTCTCACAACTGTACTACTTAAACCAAATCTCATAATCTCAATCAAATAGAGGAAAAAAAAAAATGAAACACGCAATAAGCAATTTCTGCAAAAACGAAATAAAGAAAAAAATATCTTGTAAACCCTAAAATCATGGGAGTTGCTGCTAGGGATTTCTAGAAATTCAATCAAATAGAGGCATAAGAATAGAACCCAAAATAATCAAACTTTGCAAATACGAAATAAAGAAAAAGAAAAAAAAAATTCTTGTAAAACCTAATATCATGGGAGTCGCTGCGAGAGATTTCTAGAAATTATATTTCATACACTCCATGAAGGCCTTGCGAATTCAGTCCAATATGATGAATTTTCTTAAAGAGGGTAAATCCTAATCAGGTTCCTCAATCATATGTTGTTTTCACAGAGCATTCGAAAAATATACAATATTGAAGAAAGTGGAAGTTATTAAAAGATCAAACCCACCTGATAATTTCGATGATTCAGCGGCAATTTGGTAACATAAAGCTAGAAACTCCACGGCTCTGATTTGAAGGTCCCCATCAGAAAACCTAAATTTTTTTCTGCAGAAAATCATTTCATTTCAAATGCAAACTCCGGCAGAATCATTACGTTTTGTAGTCTCCCAAACAATCAGATCATTCGAGCCGTTCGGTTCAATTTAGGAATAGAATAGCACGTTTATGCCGAGTCGCGAATCGACCAAAGAATGGTAGAAATTGGAATAAACTGATTTAAACGGTGGAAAAGTTTAGTGGATGAAGGCACCTGCTGACCATTGACACCTACCATTCGCATTTGTCTTTTGCATGTGTTGTAATAAGAAATTGAGATTGAGAGGGAATCCCTATGAGAAATTGTGGTGGTCTCGGTGTGGCCATAAAAGGAAGTTTCTTTAATAGGTATTTTTTATTTATATGCAATAATTCTCACTTTTGTAAGACGTTACTAAAGATTGCATATCTATCAAAAAGAAGAGTCATGCATTTGTGATTCTTTAATGTAATGTTTCGTTTGGGAATCTATGAGAATTTAACCTAATATAAGTCACTATGTTTACATAATAATTTTTTCCTTCAGAGTTTACAAACAATGATGATAACAATGTAGAAACAATACAATTATGAGATATAATCAAGTACCTATGCACAACTCAAATTAGAGTTAACAATCCTCAAGGGTCGCATGACATAGAATTATGTATTACAAATATAAATATTTAGATTAACAATAATTACAATTAACTCATATAAATAACAAGTACATCTAATACCATAAAGTATACATAATGATATAACATCCTCTACACAAGTCGTAGGGTATGTCACAATAATCAAGTACAAAATATACTACATTATCTGCAACTATGAAGCACTGATACAAGATAAAATCATGAACATCAAAAGATAGGAACAGACAAGCCTCCAATGAAGAAAAAGAAGAAGGTAACAACAAAGAGCATCTTCTAGAATCGTCAGAATCTCAAATGGTAAAAGATAACACTACCACCCAACCTCATAGAACCAAAGGTCCACTCCCACCGTGCTGAGGAGATAACAACAAACCTCACTCAGATAACAAACTCAATCAGAGATAACCAAGAAAAGGTCCTGAAGGCTTTCTAACTTAAAGGTACCACCAACTAAAGATAAATAAACATCAAATAACCAACACATACCAAAACATCAAATACCATAATATTGAACACGTACATATATACCAAATAATGCAAAATAAACCACCAGGTAATAATGAGACAACAAAGATACACCACCAGAGGCAAATGCAGAAACTATGGAGGAGACTTAGGCTATATACTATAGGAGTGTCATCACGTGGACAACTACTTGAGTTACCCTGGATTGGTCTTTCTAGACCCCGGACCCTCAAGCGTTTATCAGGTTGAGTTACCCTAGACTGGTCACTCTGGACCACGGACCCCCAACATGACCCATGTGGAACTAGAATACCCTCTCATGAAGACGAGAAATTCTAATCATACCTACTATTTAGGTATCATCTCATTCTCATCCTTAGCCTATACAAGCACTCAAGGCATGGGCGAGGCATCAATAATCAATCTTGTATTTAATGTTGTCCCCAAGTTTTATTATTAGGTTATCACTTATTAAACAACTTACAATAAGTTACCCTAGTCCTGGCCTCTTTGGGTCTCAGACCCCTATTGTAAGTCACTCCCCTAAAATGCACCTATTTAACTTCCCCTAGCCTCACAATCATAAATAACCACATAGGTTTCAAAAAGGTATAAAGGTCAATTTTCAGTTATTACAACACATCATGACATCATAATACACCCTCAAAGTGCTCACATAAATTACTAGCTTCAACCCAAAACCATGTTGAGTAGAATGATCAAGAACATTATCTCAACATCAAAATATATACATACATAATGCCTACACCTTCCAGGTGTTCATAACAAACAAGAGAATTCCAATGGACGAGGTTGGAAAAAGGAGACCGAATCAAAATTGATATCTAACATGAGTATAAAGGCATCAAGACAAATAATCCCAAAGTCCCAAAACCTTTGGTGTATATTACTCATAAGTTGACTTTACAACTCCAACAAATAAATTAAACTAGTAAGGTTAAAATAATTACAATCTCCAAAATAATTCACACCCACATGTGATAAATCATCTACTCATAAAACTATAAAACCAATATTTTAAATAACCAAATACATATCCATAAAATTGGCTAATTATTTAATCAAAGAAAATTTAATTATTAAATATTAAATACAATTTAAAATAACTAACTTAAACATGAAATTAACTAAATATTAATTAAACTAGTTTTAAAAGAAATTAAATTAAGCTAATTTAAAAGTTAAATTAAAAATAAATTAAATTAAATTAAATAAATTTTAATAAATTTAAAAATTATAAATTAAAAAAAATTATAAATAAAAAATCTGCATGGGTGGAGAGGGGAAGTCATGACCCCACCCCATGGCTTCCAATCATGACAGTCTTGACTATTGTGGGCAGCCTAAGCTGCCACGACAGCCAAGCTGTTGTGCGACAGTCTTGACTGTCGTGAGCAGTTGTAACTGCCACGATAGCCTTGACTATCGTGGGCAGCTGCAGCTACCACAACAACTAGTGTTGTCGCCAAAAACTCCATTGGGTTGCCAGGGAGGGTTGGGGGTGAGACACCCCCCCCCGCCCCCCCACATAACATATATTTAAAAAAAAAGAATCTTTTACATTTAAAAAAAAATCTTTTTAAATAAAGAAAATATAATCATCAGGGCAGTCTACAGGATACTTGGGATGGAGTTTTTATCGAATGATGACCATTACTATGTAAATTCTGACATACCATCAATGTCCATAGCCTCGACATCCCAAGTAGACCCGACCAAACTCGATATTGGGAGATTATGTTCCCGTCTGTTCAAAAAGAAATTCCTAGGAGGCTTGGACACAGTTATCAATAATATTAGAGGAGATCTCACCATCACTAAACCTAGATTTTTCAATTCCCCAATTATTGGTGGAAAACTAGCTCCCTCTCATCCTATTTTGGAAACTAAAGATCTAGCCACTTTTATCTCCAGAGGCCCTATTATTAGAAGAAACTTGGATTTTTTATTTTACTTTTTCCATGTTAGATCCCCTGAGGTAGAGGACTGGTTTTATATTTACTGGCATGAGGATGACGTGGGAAATATGGACAGAGAAGATTTTAGTGACACTGAAGTTGATGAATCCTCCAACATAACACTTCTAATGGCTAAACATGACAGGAAAAGAAAGAAAAGAGGTCATAAACCTAGGCAACAGAAGCACCTGAGAATCAGATTCCATTAATCCAGAGGTATATCATTGTAACAGGCACTAAGTTAGGTCCTAGTATTAGGAAAGTTAAAATTGTAATTGAAGGAATGCCTTCAGTAATCATTGTAAATGAGGGGATGCCCTCATAATATTGTTTGTAATATGAAATTTGGACCTAGGTCCTAAGCTAGACTAGAGGTTTTCTTATCCATTCTTTCCTACCAGTGCCCGCATAGAATGAAATGTTGTACTGCAATACTCATTTTATTAATAAAATTCCTTGGCTTAGGCCTTTTACCAATTAAAAAAAATTGGCTAATTATTTAATCAAAGAAAATTTAATTATTAAATATTAATATTAAATATTAAATAAAATTTAAAATAACTAACTTAAACATTAAATTAACTAAATATTAATTAAACTAGTTTTAAAAAAAAATCAATTAAGCTAATTTAAAAGTTTTTTTTTTTTTGGCAAGTGCTTTTGGCTGGAGCTTTGAACTAGTGGGGTCACATTGCGGGGGACCCCATCCCCAATGAGAAAGAGGTTGCTAAGGCCTCGACACCTCCTAGATACACCTATATTTATAATACCATGGCCACCCAATCAACGAACCACCTTATCGCTCCAATGTTGTCTTCCACCTTATGCCTCCCTCCTCACCCGCCACTGAGCCACCACCTTATTGCTCCAAGAAGTCTCCTTATATCTCCCAAGATGGACGGTGACACCCCTTATCTCTCTAAAGTTGGCTAACCATCACCTAGCCGATGTCACCGACCTCCACATGACAGAACAACAACTCCATTTAACTCCAGCTGTTGCAGGCCACCTTATCCCTCCAATGCTGCAGTAGTACACCTTATATCTCATGGCCTAGCAGCATAACATCACTTTCCTTGGACGTCATAATCTATGCATGCCATCACCATAAGTGGTCGAGACAATATCATCCAATCATCATTCCTTGTCACCTCAATGCGTTGCTATTACATGTACCAAACCGTCAGCAAGGATTCAAACATAGGACCACCATTTCAACACGGATTACAGTAATCGCTGCACTGCGGGGTGATCCCCTGCTAATTTAAAAGTTAAATTAAAAATAAATTTAATTTAATTAAATAAATTTTAATAAATTTAAAAAATTATAAATAAAAAAATCTGTATGGGGGGAGGGGGGAAGTCATGACCCCATCCCATGGCTACTAATCATGACAGTCTTGACTATTGTGGGCAGCCTAAGCTATCACGACAACCAAGCTGTTGTGCGACAATCTTGACTATCATGAGCTGTCATAGCTGCCACGATAGCCTTGACTATCGTGGGTAGCCGCAGCTGCCACAACAACCAGTGCTGTCGCTGACAACTCCATTGGGTTGCCAGGGGGGTTGGGGGGTGAGACCCCCCCTCCACATAACATATATTTAAAAAAAATAAATTATTTTACATTTTAAAAAAAATAAAATTTAAATAAAGAAAATATACCAGACAAATTTCTGGAACAGAGCAGCAATACAATTTTTAAAACAATTAAAATTAAAATTAAATAGTAGATTAAATTCAAACTCTTATACATTGAAACATGTGAAAACATATAATTTATAAATTGATTTTCTTCAATAGAACCTAGGTTTGTTTTTGACAAAAACTAACATCTATTGATTTCTAATTTTACATGCAATTCCCAAAAAATTTGCAACATATTGAGAAAAAGATATAAATTTTATTAAGATTTATTCTATGATTTTTAAAACACCCAAAATGAAATACCATATCAATCTAACATCAATTCAATCCAATTTTCACAACAACAAACCCAACATTAAAAATAGAAGTCAATTTCAAATCAATCACATAGCAATCCCAGACATGAAGTATACAATCTTTTCAAAAGAAAGATTTGCAAGATACGAGGGTTTCAAACCCTACCTCAACCAATGTCTGAAAATTTGAAGCCAAGAAAGATCCAAACCAACCTTCAAAATCCAAGCCTTCAAACAATCACAAATCAATACCCACCAAAACAAGTTTTCCCAAAAATCTTCCAATTCTTCTAGAGCTCCTCCAAAACCTAATAGACATAAATGAAAATAATACCCAAAATCCCTACATAAAGAAAACATATCCCTCCTAGGGTTTCTAAAATATGCAAATCCAAAAGCAGAACTTAACTCTCTCTCTCTCTAGTTGCATGATAAAATAACTCAAAAATAATTAATGCACTTTTTAAATAAAACTCGAACTCAACTTTTAACTTTAATTATAATTTCAATTTTCACTTAAACCAAATGTGCAACTTAAATTGTATATAATTATTTAATTAAACAATAAATACTTTAGCACAAATTAAATATGAAAACTAATAAATCAACTATGTCCTTTAATTTATATTAGGATTTAATAATTAATTAAACCTTTTAATCTCAAATTTAAATATTTTAACTTAATCATTTAATTTAAAAAGGTATCTAATTGCCCTTAATAATTAAATATGCTCTATAACTAATATTTCCACATTCATAAAATTTAAATAATCAAATCTCAAAATTACTCTTAACTTAATTAATTAAATCAAATAATTCACACAAACAAATCCACTCGACTCCCAAAACATGAAAAATGACTAACTCTATATCAAACAAACACTAAGGAATGGCTCACGAATTCATGTCACTTTGACAAATTTGGATGGGTAGAAATAGATACTTGCCCAATATTTAGAACAATCAATGGCTAGGGTTGGGATTTGGATTTGTATGTTGTCTCCCCTCTTTTACCATTGAGATTTTACGATAGGGCACACTCATCCTGGCAATTCAGGCAAGTCGATGCCCGATACCTACAAACCTGTATAAAAGATAAGCATGTACATATATGTATAACTATAAACAAGCTATGGCAAGGATCGACCGATTATGTGGATCTCGCAAGAAAGTAGTTGTGACTTTGTCCCTCAACCATATTTAGCATGTTAAACCAAAATATAAAATATTCACATTGACCATGTACACATGCAAGTATGGAGTCATTAAAACCATACGCATTCATGATATCCTAACATACAAATCATCAAAATGAAATAACTATCACATATAAATAACATCATCATTTGCATAATTTTTATGGAGCACAATCGGGAGGAGCGTAGGCGAGAGGAGCCTCAGCTACAATGGTCACCTGCTACCTTTTGAGATGGAAAGTAGAGCAATAAGGAGCATTGGCGCTCCAAAAAACATGCTGGTCTCCCTACCAGTCACAACAGGGTGATACTTGGCCTTTCAATCGGTGTTTCCTATCAAGGTTTCAAACCAACAGGTCTCCTTTCGACATCCTAGGGAAGATTACTCTAAAGATAGATGGATGCAAAACTCAAGCTGGAATGGAAGGAGAGGGGAGAAGACATAACCTCATCATTGGCAAAAGCCAAACTACATGCATTTTGGTAAGCACTTTGATTTTAGGAAGATTGAAGGGAATTTTTACAGACCAAAGCAACCCTTACCAGCTAAGGAAACGATGACCTTGATAGAACCAGTGAAGACTTCTCCCATAAATATTAGGTATGAGATCTTCACTACTATTAGGGTTTTTGACTCTCATTGGCAAGAGGTAACCACAACCCTGAAGGAGAAAGCCTTTTTCTTTAAATGGCTTGGGTCATGGCCCTCTATTAGCACTATTAGGCTCTAGTGCAAGGATGTTTGGGGAGATGGCTACAAACTAAAAACCATTTCTAATAGATTCTATATGGGGTTGTGTTCAACAAAAGAGGAAAAGGATTGGATCCTAAATAATGGCCCTTATCTCATTGAAGGATAAGGGATCTACCTAAAAAACTAGGAAGCAAATTTTGATCCCCAAAAGGAAAGTCTAAAAGAGTATCTGGTCTGGATCAGTTTACACAACCTTCCAATGGAATACTAAGGAGAAGAAATGCTAAGACAGATAGGGAGAAGCATCAAAACTTTTCAAAAATCATAAGAAGTGATCTGTGAGAAAGATGCTTTGATCCATCCCCGGATTTTGATTAGTTTGCAGGAAAATAATCCCATCCCAGACATAGTTACCCTGGGAACGAACAACGGAGTCTAGGTTTAGAAGATTACTAGATGGAAGGATAAGGTCCTAGATCCTATTTTATCTGGTGATGTAGAGCGGTCTGTGAGGAAAGATAAAGGGAAGATGCAAGATTCTTTATTAGATGAACTTGAAAGGCGGTTTCTCGAGTAGGAGCTGGTCAAGCCGGACTTGGTAGATCAATTTGTCTCCAGGAATCCTACTGTCTCCTCAACTAGCAGAAAGGATTTGAAAAATGCCATTGATATCTCCTTTGAAGAGGAATATAAGTTTTACAGGGATGCATCTCACAACCTCTCCACCTAGATTGTGAAAGAGACACTCTTCTCCCAATTTTTGGAGGCTCCAGAGAAGGAATGGTTCCCCCCTCTCTTAAAGTTGCTAAAAAAACAAGCTAGGAGGATTTGTTTCTCACCTTGCACCCCTCTATGGTAGTAGATGTAAGTGATCCTCTTGTTATTCCAGACACTTATGACAATAATGGCTCTCCTTTGGGGATAAAAGATGGGGATCATCTTAGTGTTTCTGCCTTTGGTAATGCAAGGGTTTCAGAGGCTACTGCTGAACAAGAGAAGGCGATGGATGATTTCAAAGATATTGAAATCTCCCCTATAAGGAATCCGAGCAATTCCTTTAAGGAGGAAAAGGGATGTGATGGAGATTCAGAGGATTAGGACTCTGAGTTTGATGGACCAGATGCACGAAATGATCCAAATGACCTTGGTTTATTTGAAAAGGTTGGTTCCTTTGAGCAAAGGAGGATCGAGCAAACTACCTCCTCCCTGAAGAAACCAATAATAGGGGGAAAATAAAAAAGGGGTGTGAAATCTATTAGGATGAGGTTGGAAATTGATAGAAGTGTTGCCGACCAAACCAAACTTTTAAGATCGAGGGAGCGATGAAAACCCTTTCATGGAATGTCAGGGGCTGCAATGCCCCTGACAATATTCGTTTGATCAAAAGGTGTCTTGATCAAATGAAACTTGACCTGGTGTTGTTGCAAGAGACTAAAATCAAATTAGATGTTGTTGACTTCTTTAAATGTAAGTTTGGTAGATGGCAGTGTGAACTTGTAGAAGCATAGGGTGCTTTAGGAGGCTTAGGTGCTCTTTGGAATCTAAGGACTCTAGAGGTGACTATGCTATGGTCCAATCAATTTTGGCAATGGCTAAGAGTGTTTGTAAAAAATCTCCATTGCCATATTTTTATTTTCAATATTTATGGCCCCAACTGCAAAGCCCAAAAAAGGTTAGTTTGGAACTCCCTGACAAGTGTCCTGAAGACCTTAGATGATGATGTTGTTGTGTTGGGTGGAGACTTTAATGCAATACTCTCCCCTAAGGACAAAAAAGGTGGCAGTGGTTGGAGAAGTGAAAGCCAAAGGGACTTCAGTGCCTTTTTGACATCTTGTGGCCTTGTGGAGATTCCCTTCAAAAAAGGTAATTTTACATGGACAAACAGGAGAGCTAGTTTCCTAAACATTGCTGAAAAGCTTGACCAATTTTTTGTTGGGGGAAAATAGACAGAAGCGACATGGACCTATTATGCTGAAATCCTTCTATTTCAAGGTTCTGAGCATTTCCCAATTGCTCTCAGAATTCAACATGAGGATTCCCCAAATAGATGTCCCTTTAAGTTTGAGTCGATGTGGTTCTTGACTCATGGTTTCAATGACCTGATTTAGGGCAGGTGGTCTCAAGCTTCTAAAAGATCAGGTAACAAAGCTTTTATTTTTGTCAAAAAACTTCAATTTATTAAAGAGTAGTTAAAAATCTGGAATAAGCTGCACTCTAAAAATATTTTTGTAGAGAAACATAAAGTGGAGGAAAAACTCAATGCTCTAAGCTTAAAAGTAATAGAGAATGGCATGGAGGAGGCTGATTTTGAGGAAGAAAAGTGTTTACAACATCAATTGGAAGGATGGCTAAAGAAGGAGGAGATTTTTTGGAGGTAAAAATCTAGGGAGACTTGGTTAAAGGAAGGTGATCAAAACACAAAGTTCTTCCATAATTCTCTGAAGCAACGTAGAGCTCACAACAAATTTTGTATTCAAAATGATCAAGGGGAAGAACTCAGAGACATAGATGAGATCAATGTAGAAGAAATTTCTTTCTTTTCTAAAAAGAAAATCGAGCAAGGAGAGAATAGATTTATTCAGAGGAAGTTCTGGATGTCATTCCTTGTTTGGTATCAGCAATTCAGAATAGGAACCTAGCCAAACTAGTTTCTTTGGAGGAAGTCAAAGTTGCTCTGTTTGGTCTAGGGAGGGAGAAGGCCCCAGACCCTGATGGTTTCCTTGCCATCTTCTTTCAGAATTTTTGGAACTTTCTTGGGTAGGATCTTTGGGAAGTTGTGGAGGAATATCAGGTGGGTGGATTTGTACTGAAAGATCTAAACAATACTTTCATTTCCCTTATCCCGAAGAGGGATATACAATCTACCTTTGAGGACTTCAGACCAATTTACATTGTCTACAAGGATATCTCCAAGGTAATGGCTAATAGACTCAAACAAGTTATCAACACAGTGATCTCTGCAGCTCAAAGTGGCTTCTCCTCTGGCCACTCAATATTTGAAGGGGTGGTGATTGCTCATGAAGCAATTCACTCCATCCGAGTTGCAAAAAGAAAGAAAATGATGGTCAAGTTAGATATTAAAAAAGCCTATGATGAAGTGGAATGGATTTTTCTGTTGTCTGTTCTAAGGAGATTTTGTTTTGATGAAGGATGGATAAGTTGGGTTCAAAGTTGCATAACAACTCCTAGGTTTTCTGTCTTGGTCAATGGGAGCCCACAAGGTTTTTCTAAATAGGAGAAAGGGATCAGATAAGGGGATCCATTATCACCTTTTCTTTTCATAATTATGGCAGAATTTCTAGGCAGGTTGATTTCTCAAAAGAAGTTGGATGTGTTAGGAATGGGAACACTGAGAGAGGGGGGGGGGGTGAATCAGTGTTCACTATATTTAATCTTTTTATTTAGTCTTGAAACTTAACTTGAATGCTTAAGTAATGAAATGAACATCAAAATAAACAAGATACATAAGCACAAAACATAACACCAATATGGTTACAGGGAAACCCAAATAGGTAAAAACCGTAGTGGGAATTGACACCCACTAAGAACTGCACTAGTATCTTATGATCCTTGTTAGAAGATATGCAACCCTATTAGGAGTTGTTCTTTACAATTCTTTTAGTACATTGACCTTGTCAAGGGTCATACCTTGTTATGAGTCTTTTACAATAACCCTGTTAGGGGTGGGGACACACTATCGTAGAGCTCACTGCTCATGTGGTGAAGGATACAACCTTCTGATCTCAGATACACACTATATTTGCTAGATGAACTGGTGTTGTGACACTGTTTGTCTGATCAGTTCCTTTGATGTGCTGATGCTTTGACCTCTTGAAAAGCTCTAATACATTCTTACTACTCTTTTCACACTTATGCTCTGCTTATGTTATCTCTCTTTCAACTTCCATGCTTTATTACAAAGGTGCATCTAATATTTATATGTGCTACCAAAATAATTAACTAGGTTGGCCTATAACCGATTACATACAACACTTCAAAGTGAATTGGCTCAAGCGTGTTTACAAAAAAATATAATTACATGTCTAAAACTTAATTACAATAGGCGCATAGCCTTTACAAAACAATAATATCATCGCTAATCAAATTACCAACAATCGGTTGCATACTCTGTTTTGTTCTGGCATTCACTATCTATGCTACTTCAACTGTTTGTATCTTTGCCATACAATATCTTCTGGTCATGTGCTCTTAGACTTAGCATGAATATACTCTTACCAACTTATCTTTTAGGGCACATACCATAACTCTATCATACGCACGTGCGTTGATGCTCTAATCTATTGGTACTTTGTTAATTGTCCAGTCTTCTGTACTTAACCAAATTCTAATCTGCTGATAATGTGCATTGACTCCAAAACACTATATGACTTTGTTGCCATAATGACAATGCTAAATCAAGTCATATACAATAGTGTAATCAACTTTCCAACAATCTCTCCCTTTGTCATTAATGGCAACAAAGGAATATGGAAAAGTTACTAACTGTACCCTTATACAAAAACTCTTTAACATATTCTTACTTATATCTCCCTTATAATCTTTATTATGCATCTTATTTACATATATATAAGACTCCATATTCTATACACTACTCCCCCTTTAACATTAATGAAAAAGGTGCTTCAAAAATGTATCTACAAGTACTTAAAGTGTTAGGACATCTGGATATGCTATCTGCAAATTTTGGATCTCTTGTTTCCAAAATGCAATCAATGCATTAACAATCTGTAGATGGGCGCATAAGGCATATTGGAGCTTCTCCATCTTCTTCAAGTCTGTACTAGGACCTTGATCATATGTCACCATAGTGGCATCAATCTCCTTGATGTTATAATTTAGTATATCTAGAGAGGGTGCAAGAGCATTCCTGAGTTGTGTCTGTCTTACCTGTATCTTAGACATCTCTTTCTCTACCTTTTCTATCTTTTGTATCTGCCCCCAGTATACATTGTTGCACATTTTCACATTAGTGGAGGGGTCTTCTATTGATTTCCTTACATTGTCAATCATTGCTTCTACCTCCTAGATTCTTTTGTAGTGATCAACAGTTAGCTTATCTTGATGCATACAATCTGCAATGATAATCCTTCCCTTTTCAGCAAACTCCTTCAAAGATGTTTGACCAAGCTTTAATGAACTTAGGTCAAGTGAAAAGTTACTAACTAGTTCACTCAATCTCTTTTTCATGTATTTCTCTTCTGCTACTTGATATGCAGATTCTTCCAAGCTAGAGAAGTTAGTCAATATGGTACTGACATCATCAACTAAATGGACCTTAGACACTTTCTTGTCTGAAGGTAATAGGCTATTCAAAATGTTGACTAATTCAAAAAAAAAAGGGTTCCTCATTACCTATTTCTTTTTTTCTTTTTCCATAGCTAAGACACTAATCTTTATCAGGTCTTCTCCCCAAGAGTCTAAGTTAGTGGTGTCTAGTGTCAAATTTGACAACAATGATGCTGAGGGTAATGGAGTGATATGAGTGCTATCCATCACTTCTTCTTTACTCTGATTGGCATCTCAATAGATGGATCATCTATTGGTTCATTTCCTTTGACCTCTTCTTCTCTTTTCTCCTCTTCTACCTTTTCTTCCTCTTTTTCTATCTCTTTTTCTATTTCCTTCTCTTCTTCTACACCTGTTAGATCTTCTATTAGTACTTCTTCTTGTAGCTAAGGTGAATTATCACCACATAGAGTTTCAACCTCTTGTGTGCTCACAAAGGCTTCCTCAAACTTATTCAAGTCATTGTCTGTAGCTGCCATTTCTATCTCCACATTATCAATAAAGATAGTATCATATTTTGTGTCTCTGTCATGGGTGCAGACTTTACCACCTCTGTAGGTACTACCACTATAGGTGTTGAATCCTAAGGACCTATAATTTGTACATTTGTGGTCTCTGACTCCTTAGCTTCCTTTGAGGGTACTTGAGTTGTGGGCGTAGTAGGTGGATACATGTGCTTGTTTAGAAAAACTTTCTCAAAGGATTTCTCTATCTCTTTGGCTGTCAACTCAAAGTTCTTGTCCATTATGTGCAGTGTTCTTGTCTTAGTTCTAAGGTGTAGCTTCACCAGATCTAGCAATAATGTTTTCTCTTTTAGAGAACATACTGGGAGGCTTTCATCTAGAATCTTTTCTCTTATCCTTAGATCCTCTTCAATAGCATGTCTCGTCAAGAATTCCAAGATATTCCAAACACTGTCTGAGATGACCGTCTTAAGTTCCAAGACTATCTTCTTGAACTTAATCATATGTTTTATGATCATGCCATGAATCTCTAATTTATCAATTTCACTATACATCTCATAAAACTTTCCTATCTGATCTAATTTTCCTTCATCAACAATCCTTGTTCTCAAAACTTGAAGACTAGGTTTGAAACCTACCTCTGCAGGTGCTTGAGCATTTTTCTTACTTCAAGTTTCCTGTGAGGATGGATGACTTGTGCTGGTTTCCTTCTTCCTCTTGGCTATTGCCTTATACTCAAGAGGTGATGTTAGATCAATTGTCACTTTGGTCACATGAGAGATGACATCTGTTTTACCCTGTTTATCCTTTGGATCTTCAATTTTATCAATCTTGACTTTCTTCAGTTTAGGATCATCAATTTTTTCTTCCATTGTGGATGTGCTCTTAATCTCCAATGCTATCTTATCTTCCCTTTCTTTGTCTAGGTCTGCCTAAGTTACTCCATGAATTTTGAGTATCTCAGATGTAATATTTGATGCTTTCCTTTTTGTTGTTGCACTATTAAGAATTGCATCAACTTCCATTGTCTTCTCTTCATAAGTCCCCCATCTAGGTTCATTAGGGTCCTTAGGTGCTAATAGTAGCACTTGTGCATAGGCTTCCAAGATTGGCTCCTCAACTTCATATCCAAGTGGATGGATCCACTTTTTTATTGGCTCAACTACTTCCATACATGTTATATCAGTTTCTACCATAAATAAAATGTTGTCCTTGTATTTCTCAACAATACTCTCTGGTATCCTATACCTCATCTATATTCTGATCTTGAATGTCTTTAATTCCAACTCCATGTAGTCTTTCAATGTACTCTCAGTAGATGCCTTAAGGGATATTTGTGGCATTGTAGGTAAACTCTTTTCTAGATACAAATCTGAGATCTTTCCAAGTATGTGGAAGTACATGTAGATAATCAAAGACCCAAACCTAAATATTTTGGTCTTATCATGTTTAATGGCTCTAATGTTATCAATCAGTTGTGCACACAAGATCTCACATAGATTGAACTCACCATTTTCTCTCACAATTCTTATTGTTGCAAGAATAATGGCCACATACACACTATTCACCCTGTTGGTGTACTGAAACTGATAACCTAGTATCATGGACATCAATTTGATGTCTTTCTCCTCTATAGGCTGAATAGTAATTCTGTGCCTATCACTTATTGACTTACATGCCTGTTCTACTAGTTTTGTCACATCCTTGCTTGCTGGAAGAATGTCACCTTTCTTAGAGAGGCCTATCATCTCATGAATGAGATAAACTGTGATTCTTACTGGGACTTCACCTATCCAAAATAGGTCGTCATGAATTCTTCTTAATAGGATCTTGATCCACTCCAATTCATAGAATTCATATGTCGTAGCATACTCAACAATGGGATGGTCTTCTAGATGTGTGAACTCATCTAGGTAGGTTTTGTTTGGCTTTATCATAGTTTCAATGTGCGCTCTAATCCTATCAAGTCCTACTGGTTCCTTCTTATAGTAAATGTATGCACATATGTCTTCAATGTGCATGAAACCCATAGGGGTTCTGGATAATGCACCTTCTAAGTCATCTAGGGTAGACTTAAAGGGATGCCTCTTGAAGACATATCTTTTCCTCTCCACAACATCAAACACAACTGGTGTAGCCATTACTTACTTTTTTATTACTTCAAATAGGTTTCCAAGAACTTATGAATTGTTGTGATGGATTTAGGGCTTCACAACTGATCAAACACACTCTTTCATTGGTGAATCGAGCTTCAATACTTCACAATCAACTGCTAGGGCTTCTATGATCTCCAATTGCTCTAACTCGAATGCAACGAGTGATCTGCAAGTCTCTTTGTACTTTAAAGTGAATCCACCATTAATGCTTGCTGTGTAAACCAAAATTTGACTTAGATTTTCCAACTTCCATCCTGCAATCGATCAAGTAGTGAGCTCTTGCACATAGCATCATATTGTCTCCAAGATGTTAAATCCATAGGCGCATACTCTGAGGGTGAGTATACCAGCCATGCAGGGGTATAGAGCTAAATTATCTCCCCCTATGACACTGAGGGTCATTCATCCAGATGTAGAGGGTGTGTCAACTATGGATGCATCTAATACATAATCATCAACCTTATCCTTCTATGTCTCTGACCAAATCAAGCTCGCATCTTCTGAGGCTTTCACAAACTTGACTTCTCCTTCGGTATCCACTATTGATTCTTTTGGCTTTTGAGGGCTTTCCTGACTTTGCGTTCTTGATCTACAAAACTTTGAGATGTGTCCAGTCTTGTTACATGAGTGACAAATAACTGGAGGCCTTAAATTCCTCAGTGCATTGATATGGGTTACCATTTTACACTGTCTTGCTGAGTGACCATTATAATTACATATCTGACATGTAAAACTTTGAGAACTTCTTGCATTTGTTTGATTTTGATTTCTTTGATTATGTTGAGTCTTATTTTTTTGACCTGTTCTACAATTCATAGCTTTATGACCAAATTTATTGCATGAATAACAATAACCATTTAAAGGTCTTACCTCTTTATAATTCCTTGTTATATGTCCATGCTTGTTACATGTATAACAAGTTCAGTCTACTAGCTTGCGCTCATCTTTAGATGGTTCAATATTGTCTTTAGTCTGATTTTTAGTCTTCTTGGCATTTGTGGTGTCTTCTGGTGCTTTCATTCTTGCTCGCATGTTGTCAATCTGATTTTGTACTTCATTGAATCCAATGCTGTTGGTATCTCTAAGCTTCTAAGCATATAACTGAAATTCAATCAGATCCTTGCTTGTGTGTAATTTATCAATGTGGTTCTTTGCTTCAATCAATTCAGATTCTATCTTTTCTTTGTTGTTTCTTAGCTCCAAGATTTCCATGTTTGCTTGCCTCAATTCTTCATTCAATTGAAGGTTCTCTTTGATCTGTTCATCATAAACTTCTTGATTGTTAGTTAGCTTTTCATCCAACTCTTCAATCTAATCTTTCAGAGATGTGTTCTCTTCATTTATCTTTTTGACCATCTTCCCTAAATCATTGTTTGAATAATATTTTCTTAGTCTTTTAATGACTGCTTGAGAATCATTGACTTTTTCTTTTAGTTCTTCAATTTCTTTTTCAGATCTGTCAAGGTCTTCAAGAGCAGCTTCAAGATTCTTTTTCAAATGTTTCATTTCTCCCTTATCCATGATCACCTCAAGTGGTTAAACTTATTTTTTGAGGACCAGATCTCTGATACCAATTGTTAGGAATGGGAACACTGAGAGGGGGGGGGGTTGAGTCAGTGTTCACTATATTTAATCTTTTTCTTCACTCTTGAAACTTAACTTGAATGATTAAGTACTTAAATGAACATCAACATAAACAAGATACATAAACACAACACATAACACCAATATGGTTACAGGGAAACCCAAATAGGTAAAAACCCCAATGGGAATTGACACCCACTAAGAACTGCACTAGTGTCTTATGATCCTTATGAGAAGATATGCAACCCTGTTAGGATTTTTTCTTTACAATACTTTTAGTATAGTGACCTTGTCAAGGGTTAGACCCTATTAGGAGTCTTTTAAAATAACCCTGTTAGGCACGGGGACACACTGTCCTAGAGCTCACTACTCAAGTGGTGAAGGCTACAACCTTATGATCTCAAATACACACTATATTTGCTAGATGAACTAGTGTTGTGACACTACTTGTCTGATCAGTTCCTTTGATGTGCTGATGCTTTGACCTCTTGAAAATATCTAATACATTATTACTGCTCTTCGTACACTTCATCTTTTCTTATCTTATCTCTCTTTCAACTTCCATGCTTTATTACAAAGGTGCATCTAATATTTATATGTGCTACCAAAACAATTAACTAGGTCGTCCTATAACCGATTACATATAATGCTTCCAAGTGAATTGGCTCAAGTGTGTTTACAAACAAACATAATTACATGTCTACAACTTAATTACAATAGGCACATAGCCTTTACAAAATAATAATATCATCGCTAATCAAATTACCAATAGTTGGCTGCATACTTTGTTCTGTTCTGGCATTCACTATCTGTGCTACTTCAACTGTCTATATCTTTGCCATATTGTATCTTCTGATCATGTGCTCTTAGAATTAGCATGAATACACTCTTACCAACTTATCTTCTAGGGTGCATACCATAACTCTTTCGTACACATGTGCGCTGATGCTCTGATCTACTGGTGCTCTGTTACCTGTCTAGTCTTCTGTACTTAACCAAATTTTGATCTTCTGATAATGTGCGCTGACTCCAAAACACTATATGACTTTGTTGCCATAATGACAACACTAAATCTAGTCATATACAATAGTGTAGTCAACTTGCCAAAATGATGGTGTTTGGAAAGACATACAAATTACGGTTGGGGTTGAAGCCCTCTCTCATTTATAGTTTGTTGATGACACCTTTTTGGGCAGGGATGCTATTGAATAGGAAGCCAAAGTGATGAAGGAAACATTAGAGCTGTATGGAAAAGTCTTGGGACAGCTTATCAATTGGAAAAAATTAGAGATTTATTTCTTTAATACCCCCCTCTACATGAACAAGTAAAGATCAATAAAATCTTAGGCATGAAAATAGGCCTTCTCCCCAAGAAATATCTTGGCATTCCTCTCTTCAATGGCGGTAACAAGTATGAGTTGTTGAAGGATTTAGTAAGAAAGTGTCTGAAATGAATGGATGGTTGGAAAGGTAAATGGCTATCCTTGGTTGGAAGGATCTTGATGCTTCAAACAATGATCTCAACTATCCCGGTCTATTCTATGATATGTATGGATATTCCCAAAAAAATCCTCAAGGTGGTGGAAGCAAAAATGAGGAAATATTTTTGGTGTAGTGTGAAAGAGGAGGACAAGATTCCTTGGGTTGCATGGAAAAAGATTTGTAAACCTAAAGCTTGTGGTGGTGCAGGTATTAGGAATTGGCAAATTATGAACAAAGCTTTAGGGGCTAAAATGATTTGGAGTCTGTATAGAAATCCCATGTGCTACTGGGCTAGAGTACTCCAAGCCAAATATATGGACTCTCTTGATTGTACAAGGATCTTTACAATTAGAGATCCCCCTCGTGGGTTGGCTATATGGAATTTTTTGTTGTCATGCATACTAGTAATTAATGATCATATCACGTGGTAGATTAGAAATGGTTGTGAAGCCCTCTTTTGGGAAGACTCATGGAATGGTCTTTCGGCCCTGAATGATGTTTAGGATTTCTCCCAGTTGAATGATTGTTTTGTGTCTAAGTGGGGGCCAAAATTCAGTGACTATGTGGAACAAACAAATAGTTTTGAAGGTCAGATTTGGGTATGGAAAAATATAGATAATGAAGATCTATCTTCTCAACAGAAGGAACTTATGTTGGGTATTTTTAATAGAAGAATGGTTATTGTTACTGGGAAAAATGATAGGATTAGATGGTGTGGGTCTCTTTCAGGTGAATATTCTATAAAGTTGGGTTATAAAATGCTTGATGTAGGTGAAGCCCCTTAGTTCTATTTACAAGATCTTTGCTGGAAAAAAGATTTACTATCGAAGGCGGGCATTTTTGTATGGTTGGCATGCAAAGGAAGGATTTTGACTGCTAAAAGAAGAAAGAGATTAGGTTTGAGAGGTCCTACCAAATGTACCCTTTCTGAATGTATGGAGGAATCAACAGATCATTTACTAATTCAATGTGGTTTTGCAGAGAAATGCTAGAATTTTGTGCAACAAAAGTTGAATTGGTATGGACCGAGGGCTAACACAATTCAGCAAGTGTTTGATGGTTGGCCTAGAATGTTAAGGAAATCAACCTTATCAGGGATTTGGGCAATTACACCATCCATGGTTGTTTGGGAGTTGTGGAAAGAATGGAACAAGAGGATTTTTAGAGGTGAAAAAGAACCTATCCATGGGTTCACTAAGAGGCCGCAACATGTAATTAAGGAAGTTGTTAGCACTTCTGCAACAAGGAGACAATTTATGAAAATCCCCTATACAAAAGATGATAGGGCTATTCAATTGTAGTGGCTAGGGATTAAATTCACCTCCCCCGTAGGAGCTCTAGTCACTAGGAAAAGTTTGGATGGCAAGGAAAAGGTTAATTGGTGCCCTCTAGAGGATGGGTGGTTGAAGGCAAATTTTGATGGGTAAAAAATAATAATCTAGGTAGAAGTGAGATTGGTGTGATTTTCAGAAATGGGAATGGTGACACTATTTTGGCTGTTTAAAAAAGATGCGAGGATGGCACTAACAAAATGGTAGAATGTAAAGAAGCACTTCTAGCTATAAGACTAGCAAAACAAAAAGGTTTTAGTAAATTACATCTAGAGGGAGATTCTTTGTTAGTTATGCAAGCAATATCCAATATGTCCATTAAGGCTTGGCACTTAGAGAGTGAGATTGAGTTGATCAGAGAGATGTTATTGACCTTTGAAAACTATAAGGTCACCCATATCAAAAGGGAATGGAATGTGGAGGTGGACTCATTGTTTGAGAAAGTGATAGAGTTAGAGGTTGTCGGGGATGTTGTGGTTGAAGAATTTAATCTCCAACAAAGCATGAAGTAGTAGATGGTCTTGGGATGATGATGACTTAAGTGCTTATGTCAGAAGCCTACGACATAAGCAAGGTGGTTGTAGTACCTTAATTTCTTGTGCAAGTTGCATTTTCCTTGCAAGAACACACGAAGGAGAGTTATGTTTTGAATTGGTGGCAGACACATCACGTTGTAGTAGTGATGTTTGGCACACTTCTGAAAGTGTTTGATTTTTGTGATTGATTCTCTTTTAAAGCTGGAACTGGAGGTGTTTTTTTGTAAGTTTTTCAACTGAGGGAAACAAAGTGCTTTCTGCTCAGTTCTGGATGTGGGCTCCTTCTAGTCTGAAGGTCTTTGTTTTGCCTCACCATGGAGTTGACCTTTACTTTTCAAACAAGGCGACAACAGAAGGGGATTTATGGCCCTGTGGAAGACCACAGGGTGAAATTGATGATAAAATTCCCTACAAAGGAGGTCATCCAAGCCTTTCAGCAGATGTTAGGGCCATTGTTTCATAATGGAGACAAAAAATGGAAGCTACAAGTGGACATTGCTACTATGATTATGGTTTGGGGTATAGAATTGGGAGTACATGAACATTGTGTTGCTTGGGTCATGAATGATTTGTTTGAAGAGGATCTGATTATTGGGATGGAACCTCTGCTTGAGTGGGCGCACCCCAGGTGGGTGTTCAACAACAAAAAATGCTTTACAGACAAGGAGGAAGGGATGGATGTTGGAATTTTCCATTTTGTGCGTTGGCCGAAACAGGTGGACAGGGTTAGCTATTTGGATGCAAGGAAAGTGGGTTGGGAAAGCCTAAAACAAGGCATAGCAAATTTTCAAGCAAGAAAAAGGGTGGTGCAGGCATCAACTACCTTCCCAAAGAGGTGACAGTCTCTCTATCGTGGGTGCAAGGGAAGAGAGGATGATGCCAGTTTAGATGGTGCGAGTGCTATGAACACTTATTATTTTTTGCATTTTGAACTACAATGGTTTTTTTTTTTGATAACTCTACTACAATATTTTTGGTTTAATCTGGCGATGCAGGCTCATATTTCGTGATGGTGGCAGGTTGTCTTGCCTTTCCTCTGAAGGATGCACAAAGGATTTATTTTCTTGTGTGGTGTGCTCGGGATGGTGGTGTTGTGGCTGGTGTTTTGGGGTTACCTTTGGGTCCCTTATGTTCATATATGTATTTGTACACACAAAAGTAGTGCACTTCTATGAATCTTTACATCCAAGATCTCTCAAGAATGAGGTCTCAAAAATCGATCCATAGCTCTCTATTCATGGAGTGCAAGGGTTTGTAATGGAGGCCCTCAAATTTGACCTATGTTTGTGCCCATGCAAGTACACCATAAAATGAGAGATTCAAAGATGCATGCAAATGGAAATGAGATCTATTCTATATTATAACAATGCAAATTAATCTATGAAAGAAAATGCTTGTGCAATATTAATCTATGAAAGAAAATACTTGTGCAATATTAATCTATGAAAGGAAAGAACAAATATGACCAATCCCTCCTATTTAGACTATGTGAGATTAATCTATTGCATAAAAGGAAATCTACACTAAGAATGTCATTATCATGCAACTATGAAAGCAAATATGAAATGAGATGCAACGAAGTCTTCAAAGCTTGGATTGTAAGAGTGTCTTCAAAGAGAGCTCCAAATGACCTAGAAAACCTACAGCATAATATTAGCATGAAAACCTAAGATGCAAATGAGGAAGAGAGCTCTTTTTTTATAAGAAATGAGATGAAAATAGACCATTGAGATTAAGAGGAAAAAGACTTAATCAACGGTGGAGAAAAATAGAAGCTTGATCCTTGTGCACAAATATCCTCCAATAGGAAAATAGAAGTTGACTTTAGTGTCCATATGAGACAAAAAATACTTTTCTTCTTTTTATAAAATAAGAATAATGCTTTATTTGTGCAACATAGGATAAGAAGAAAAGTGGAGATTTTTTATTTAAATAAAAAGGGAGGAAATTCCTTTTAATTAAATAAAGGCTTAGGATAAAGTGATTTTATTATTTAATTAAAAGAGATTTTTAATTAATTAAATGGGAGCATGTTCTCTTAATCAAATAAGATTTTTATTTTTTTCTCTTTTAAATTAAATAAGGCTCAAACCTTAAGAAATATTGAATTGATTATGATTTGATCAAGGAAATTGATATAATTGATATTGTTGATATTTGAAAATATTGATTTAGGGATTTGATAAATTGTAGAAATGGGGCCCAAAGTCTAGGTGACCATTTTAGGATGTATACATTTACCCCTCTTTGACTAATGTGAGATCGATTTGGGATCACAAAACAACTCAGATGTGAGGTCGATTCAGGATCATATCGAACAAAACATATATAAAGGATTCTGGATATGAGGTCGATTTGGGATCATATCCAAAATAACTGATAAGAATCTCAAGCTTGAGCGAAAGCTCATAGAAAGATAGCTGAATCAAGAAAATCAAGAAATTAATGATTAAAATCTAATAGGTACTGCCCCCTCGAAATCAAAATCAAAATCAGGTAGAGGAGAAGCAGAAAATTGATAAAGATGATCAAATCATAATGAAATCATGATCAAATATAAATGATAATAGGATAACCATTAGACAGTGAAAACATGCCCTAGTGATGAATTAGAAGAAAAGAAGTGGGGTGAATGAAAGACTAGAAGTTTGAAAGACATGAAAATGAAAAAATTCCATCAAAGATCGAAGAATTATGCCTCAAAAGGTTAGTCAACTGCACAGAAGAAAGAGAAAACTTAGAAACGCGACTCAGATTTTGATTTCAAGTTCAAAAATGGATAGAAAATGATGTGATATGAAAGACCAGAAATGAAAGATATGATCAAGAAGAATTAGAAAATGAGCACAGTTGACCAACTAGTCTGTAGATGATAAAAATGAGAGCTCTCTCCATATGCAAGATGCAAAAACTAAACTATGATGAACCTAAGAATGCAAGCTACTATGAAAGTGGTTGACTTGCAAGGTCACAACACCTATAGACATCTAATTATCATCATCAAGCATTATTGGTAGCATTGTAAGATCATACAATGCACACTAGCATAACTATGTGGATATGAATATGATCTTTATCATATAGAAATGTGGAAATCCCACCTAGGCATCAAAGACATGGAGGTCAAGATGACTAATGCAGTGAGATTACTTAAGTTTGATATGGCAAGATTATGCTTGTATCAAGACACATGAAAGTCAAGATAACTAGAATCATGCACTCACAAAACAGTCAAGGATAATACCTTGTCAATCCATAGTGTCAAGTAAGACCAACATAAATGCTCATGATAGTTAGGATCAACAAAATATACCCATAAGCAGATAAAGAAAGAAAACATGTTCTCATATTGTCAGTCTTCTAGCTATGCATCATCGAAAACTTCTCAGGGAGAGACCACTCATCAAAGAAATCCTCATAGACAGCACACAAAGAAAAAATAAAGTCAACATATCTCAAGTGAGTTGATTGTCTAAGTGTGTGTGTGTTGGTCATAGAGTCAGACTCTGGTTATCACATCTATCAATAAGAAATATCGCATCATACTTAGACTATTAGGTAAGACATTTGATAAGTGTTAAGAAACACTCAACGCAAGGGTAGTGTTGAAAAACACTATCTGGGGTGGTGTTGAAAAACACCTGTTGTGAAATGCCCAAAGAGACAAATGCATCTAAAGGACCTATGCTAACAATTATCCCCCCTAGACAGAGATAAAGACCAATTCCAGACTACGCCAAATAAGGTCAAGACATGATGGAGAAAGGTTCAATGTCAAGGATGCATGCTAACAAATAAGAGTGCAAAGGCCTCAAGTAGCGCCTATTTCCAAGTTTTCACCACTTGAAGATTTTTTTTATTTTTTTAATTTTTTTGTATTTTTGCTATCAAGGCACCTGTTTCCAAGTTTTCACCAAGGCACTTTTTCTATATTTTTTTTTTGAATTTTTGAATTTTTGTATTTTTTTGTATTTTTTTCAGGACTTTTTATGCTTTTAAAGATTTTTTCAGCATCATATATCAATTTTTTTCGTATTTTTTTAGGATCAATAAGTATGTACAAAGGATGCCCCCAGACAGAATGGGCATCAAACTTCCAAGCAAGATCACATTGTGTATTCCCAATGTCTAGGAAGGTGAGGGACAAGATGGATGAGCAAGCTGGCGAATGAAATGGAGGAAAGGAGAATGAAGGAGAACAAAGGGAAGAAATTATCAAGGTCAAACTCCTTAAGAGTACCCCAACTAGCGAAAAAAATGTCATATAAAGCACATTTAAACAAGCAATGAAAGGCTAGCATATGATAAGTCATAAAAGTGTAATGCAAAAGAAGGATAGGATGCAATCCAAAGGAGTAGACATGTCAAGAGGCTTCATATCATTGTATTTTACTCTTTTTATTAGATCAAGACCAAGGGGGAAAAGGATAGCAAAAGACTAGAATGAATGGAGGAAAATAAATATGAAGGCTAAACATGAATGAAATGAAAGCAAGATCATCGTAAAGTAGCTCACAAGATAGCCAAATGTTTGTGTATAGGTCAACATTATCAAGATCAAAAAGAGAAGACAAAATAGATGCAATATGTAGAAGAACTACGCATGATGTCTAATTGCCAGATTTTCATCATAGTACTTATTCAAGGCGCCACAAGGGAGTGGTTTTCACCATAGGACAAATTTATTTCTCTTTCCTTTTGCTACCAAGGTGCCTGTTTCTAAGTTTCCACCAAGGCACATTTTCAATTTTTTTTTTTTTTCTTTTTTTTTTGGAAGGAGGCAAACTTTTTAGATAGTGCTCCTTGAAAGGATAAACCATGATATGCCAAGGATTCAAAATGATATGCTCAAAGATGCTGATAGGGAAAGGAAGATAGAAGAGAAAAATGGAAGATAAGGTTTTATGTAAAGCGAGTGAGGTTGGAAGATAGGAAGAATAGGCAAATGAGGAAAAATGATAGAAGGTAGAAGGCTAATGAATGGAAGGATTGTACTAAAAGGGTAGATGGAAAAGAAGGCAAGATCAACATCAACACACACCTTGAAAGGTGGCGAGAGGATAGAGGAAATGGGAAGGAAGGAATATGAAAAGGAATATGGTGAAAGTTTAGCAAAGGTTGTGGTTCAAGCGCATGGAATGGAAAAATGCTTTTGGAAAGAGATGAAATGGAAGCATTTGGAAACTTGAATGTCAACTTCACTTTTTGTTCAACATCATACTCTGTCAAGAGAGATTTTGGAATCCATATAGCCTTAGGTTTTTCATTACTTTTTGATGATTTAGAGAGAATATCTTCAATGATGGATTTTGGAACCCATACTTGTCTTGTAGTTTTCTTCTTAGATATCTCTTTTGACTTTATGTTTCCATGTCGATTAGAGGAGACATGGTGAGCTTCTTTTTTTGATGGATTCTTATATTGCTACTTTTTCTTGTATTGAACATTCAAGTTACTTCCAAAAGACTTGGGACTTATGGAAGAAGGAGGATATGACTAGTTTAGATGAGTTGGTGGATGAAAAGGATTCAAGGGTATGCATCTATGTTGATCTTGAGGAAAGATAAGAGATGGAGGGATGTAAGGACCCAAGATGGATGACAAATTAGGAGAATTAGGAGGGGAAAGTGAAGGGACATAAGGACCCAAGATGGAAGGAAGACATGAAGCCCTTAGTATTGGTGGATGAGGTCCAAGGATAGATGTGGAAGATGCAAAAGGATAATCAGTAAGTTCATCAACATCTATATGACAACCAAGGACATCAGCATCTTTAGAATGAGCATTAGGATTTGCAATAGGATCATGAACATCTTGAATAGGAGCAACTTCTTTGATAGGATTATCCAAAGCTTGCAAAGACTTAGGAAGAGTAGAAAGTGGAAGTGAACATGGAGCAGTAGAACAAGAAGATGGAAGACTTTGATATTGACAAGGAGCTTTGGATAGCATAAATGTATCATTTTTCTCTTGATTTTCAATAGGCTCAACATTGGAAGTAACAACACCGTTTTCAATAACCTTAACGGAAGTATCATCTTTGGAAAGCACAAGTGGAGTAAGGTTATTTTGATTGTCAATAAGTTCAATGGTGTGAGTAGTAGCCTGATCTTGCTTAGAGAAAAAATTAAAACATGGTGGAATAAATGAGGAAGGGTGTAAAAGATCAAAAGAACCATGAAACAAATGAGAGATATCATGAAAAGGATTGGATGACATGGAGGGTTCTTGATCTTAATCTTTCTTTATGTTATTTTCTTTATCATTTTTAGAGTCCTCTTGACATGAAGCTACTTCTAAGGAAGCATGTTGGAATTGTATGAAAGACTCTGGAAGAGATGGTGAAAGACTAGCTAAAGTAGGCATTATAGCGTATAAAGGCTTAGTCTCTTTAGGTTTAGCATTATTGAAAGTATTTGCAACCAAGTGAAGGTTAGCTTGAGTTTCTTTAAGAGGTAGCCCTTGAGAATAACTATAGGGAACTACATGAAAAGCATTAGGATCTTTGTTGGGTGAAAGATTTGGAAGACTTGGAAGCTTTAGGAGATGTATGGGCATTTGATGAAGTAGAGGATGGAAGGGAACCATCACAAGCCAAAGGTTTAGCATTAACATGATCTTGCTTGAGAGTTTCATCTTTATTTTTAGCATGAGAGTTCTTAGAGGAAGAATTCTTATAGTATTGACATTTCAAATTGGCATGGTGCATTCTATAGTCCTCAGTAGTAGTAGATGGATCACAATCAAGGTATTGTTCACATAACTCATCAAAGTCTTTTTCAAAATGGGAATCATACGGATCACCATCACGATCTACCCAATAGGATGACCCTTTAGCAAGCACGAGCACATGACGAGGAGGACTCTTAGGAATAGAAGTTTCATAGGCATCACTACATTATCCATCATCATAGTCATCATAGCCATCATAGGTGGGTGTGTCACTCTTTGTGGAAGAGGTATCATAAGGACTATTACGTTGCTCTTTATGGTATGTCTTCTGAAGAGAAGGAAGATTCTTGGGAGAAGTAGAAGAAGAATGAGATTGTGAAGAAGAGGAAATTGAAGACTTAGTGTAGGAAGAGGACTTGGATAACGAAGAATTCGAATAATGTTTAGAAGAGTCATGATAAGATTTTGAAGATGAAAAATGTGAATAATGTTTAGAAGAATTGTGATAAGATTTAGAATGTGAGGAATGATGAGAAGATTTAGAAGACTAAGAATATTTGGATGAGATCATGAGTATGATTCTAGAAAAGGTGTATGATTTAATCAATTTTTCTTTTACTTTTGTCATAAATTCATCACTCATGAGAATTTTGGAGGAACAACATTTTTTGAATACATCAATGAGATCAAGATCATCTATTCTTAATAAAGGTTCCAAAATCAGATAGTCAAGATTCATGGTTATAGAAGAGGAGGAATCAAGCATGGAAGAAATGAATAGATGAATAGAAGAGGGTAGACTAGATAGTAAGAGGAAAAGAATCAAGAAGAAGAAGAAGAATTTCCCATGGGAATAGAAGACTTTAGAAGAACATGGGAAATGGAGAAGAAAGAAGAAGACTAAGAGTCATCTTGTCCAATTGATACCATAATATTCATTGAGATGTTGAGCAACATGACAGCACCTAAGATCTGAGATCTGGACTGACCAAGGAAGACCAAGCTTCTAAGGAGAACTCACTACAACAGGATGGAACTCAGTTTTAGTATTCCAATTAGATTTTTCAAAAGATTTCATAATGATGATCAAACACATAGAATAGCAACCAGGAAATTCAAGCAAACAATTTTCAAGCAATGGGCAAGGGACAAAATGACCTTGCGCATGAACAGAGATAGTGACTTAGTATTCTTTTCCCTAAAGACTCTACTTGTGTATGTTCTTGAAAATGTTTTAGCAGGCACATAGAACACAACAACACCTTAACAAGCTGTCTACAAGGATATGCGTGGCTTTCTAAAAGGATTCCTTGATATACGCAAGGTACGTGAGGCCCAAATTCGTAGATGAGAAGAATCCAAAATCACACAGCCGAGGGGAGATGATAACCCAAATCTCCTCCTTCACTTCTCAAAGGTATAAAGTTCTTTGAGGCTTAGCGAAGAGTGATATCAAACTCAATTCTCAAGAGAGGTGTCTTTCGATTCACCACCCGCTATTTATACTCCACCGGAACACGAGAGTTAAGGTCATCCCTTGAGGTGGTGTGTCCCCAAGCAGGCCTTCTAAAAATAAAATTAAGTAATTCACTATCAAAAGTATTTAAAGCACTAAAAGTGGAACACTTAACTCTTCAAGTAAATGTGAAGTGAGTCCAAAAGTGGAACATTTAACTCTTCAAGTGAATGTGAAGCAAGTCCAAAAGTGAAACATTTAACTCTTCAAGTGAATGTGAAGTGAGTTCACAAGGTGAAACATTTAACTCCTCACACAAACTTAAAGTGAGTCCAAAAGTGGAACATTTAACTCCTCACACAAACTCAAAGTGAGTCCAAAAGTGGAACATTTAACTCCTCACACAAACTCAAAGTGAGTCCACACCTTAGAAAACTAATGAGATCAAAAAAACATAAAAAAGGGGAAACTTTGTGAAACACTTAACGCTCTTTTCAAGTAGACCCCTCCTCTATGTATGAATGCTGACCTTGCATCCAAAGGGCGGTAATGAGGGGTGATTAGAAATAAGCGAGTCCAACAACCCAATTTAGCTAACAAGATGAATCAAAAGTACTCCAAAGTTTCTTATCAATACTACTCACAAATGACAAAGGGTTGAATCAATGAAATATTTAACTTTCCAAGCAAACATAGAGTGAGTCTACAAAGTGGTGCATTTAACTCCCTATGTAAACAAGGAATGAATCCATGCCCTTAATCACTCAATGAGATATTTGATATTGGAACTAAGAATTACTCAAAGTTTAAACATAATCATTCACTTACACAAACTTGTATGAAAACAAATCTATGTTCATTCATTTCCCATTAAGAACATCAATTGAAATGTGTTCTATGAAAGCATGTAAACACTCAAGCCAAACACATGAGAGATTTATTTTTAATCTCAAAATGTAAATGTTGTAGAGATGTAACAAAATACCTCATTATCTATTTTTTTTGTTTGTTTTAAGTATTTTTCATGAAAGCAAGTCATGAACTTTCAAATGAACAAGACAAGGAACCAAGCAAACAAGATATGCAATGTATATCCAACTTATGCAAACCCTAAGGTGGTTAGATCTGGAAATCAATTGTTAGGAACAATAATAACCAGAAAATAATTCAAATGAAAACTCACATCATGCATTGAACCATGTGAAAATAAAGTGCATGCTAATCATCAAATACCTTTTTTTTAATTTTGATTTTTTGACCTTGTCAACAAGATTGAACTTATACCACATGAATTAGGACCCTAAACCCAAAATACAAAAAAGAGACCTCTATCAAAAAATAGAGAGCTTTCTAAAAATGTCAAAATTTCAACAAAATTTTTTCATTTGTGCCCTAGAGAGCCATTTTCTCAAAATAGACCAGTTTTTATAAATCAACCAAATGAGCTATGATATGACTTCTAAATTAAAAACACAATGAATAGACCTCCTATAGAATTTGAAGAGCTTTCCAAAAATATAAAAATTTCTAAAAAATATGCTAATTTGTGATGAAAATCATTTTTTAATGAAAAATAAAGAAAAAATTATAAAAAATAAAAAATACTTCAAAAAACTCTAAATTTTTTATTGGGGCTTCTCTGATATGTCGCCAACTTGAAAAAAAAATTTTAGACAAAAAAAATAAGCCGTTTGGGAGAAATGATCAAATCTTTCAAATCTAGGGTTTTCTATCTCCAAACAAATCTGCACAAGGGTTAGCTCCAAAAATAATCAAAATCAATATGCAAGAGGTGGGTTGCCCCACGGTGGGTGCCAAAAAATATGTACACAAAAATAGTGCACTTCTATGAATCCTTACATCCAAGATCTCTTAAGAATGAAGTATCAAAAATCGATCCATAGCTCTTTATTCATGGAGTGCAAAGGTTTATAACGGAGGCCCTCAGATTTGACCTATGTTTGTGCCCATGCAAGTACACCATAAAATGAGAGATTCAAAGATGCATGCAAATGGAAATGAGATCTATTCTATATTATAACAATGCAAATTAATCTATGAAATAAAATGCTTGTGTAATATTAATCTATGAAAGAAAATGCTTTTGCAATATTAATGTTAGATTAGGTGAAATACTAATCTCCCAAGAACACCTGCATGCATAACCCTGTCACATGGAAGAAGCAAAGCACAGAAGCAAGAAAAATCATGGAGGCCAAAAAGCCAGAGACATCTTATGGACATGCAAAGAGCAATCTCTATTCCAAGATTCAATAATTGAATGAATGAAATACAAAGAGGGAATCCTTATAAAAGGATACCAAAACCCTAAAGGTGTAAAGCAAAAAATAAAGCTAGGTTGCACATTATAATTAATAAATATATTAATTATAATGCACCTAAAAGATAGCTTAAGTAAATAGAGTAATAAATGACTTAATTAATTAAACCAAAGTGATTTAATTAATAAGCATAAAGTATGATTACTCTAACAATTAATCTATGAAAGGAAAGAACAAATGTGATCAATCCCTCGTATTTAGACTATGTGAGATTAATCTATTGCATAAAAGGAAATCTACACTAAGAATGCCATTATCATGCAATTATGAAAGCAAATATGAAATGAGATGCAATAAAGTCTTCAAATCTTGGATCGCAAGAGTGTCTTCAAAGAGAGCTCCAAATGACCTAAAAAACCTACAGCATAATATTAGCATGAAAACCTAAGATGCAAATAAGGAAGATAGTTCTCCTTTTACAGGAAATGAGATGAAAATGGACCATTGAGATTAAGAGGCAAAAGACTTAATCAACGGTGGAGTAAAATAGAAGCTTGATCCTTGTGCACAAATATCCTCCAATAGGAAAATAGGAGTTGACTTTAGTGTCCATATGAGACAAAAAATACTTTTCTTCTTTTTATAAAATAAGAATAATGCTTTATTTGTGCAACATAAGATAAGAAGAAAAGTGGAGATTTTTTATTTAAATAAAAAGGGAGGAAATTCCTTTTAATTAAATAAAAGCTTAGGATAAAGTGATTTTATTATTTAATTAAAAGAGATTTTTAATTAATTAAAAAGGAGCATGTTCTCTTAATTAAATAAGATTTTTATTTTTTTCTCTTTTAAATTAAGGCAGGCTCAAACCTTAAGAAATATTGAATTGATTATGATTTGATCAAGGAAATTGATATAATTGATATTGTTGATATTTGAAAATATTGAATCAGGGATTTGATAAATTGCAGAAATGAGGCCCATAGTCTAGGCGACCATTTTAGGGTGTATACAGTATTTACATGTTTGTTGTCTTTTGGGGCTAAGGGGGGGACCTTTTTAGAAAGCCTTTTTTGGATTGTATGGGTTCTATGGAAGCAATGTCAAATGCTTCCCCAAACACTTGTATCTATTTACTATTAATAAAATACTTCTTATTATCGACCAAAAAAATACATCATCATTTGCATTTAATCAATAAGAAAATAATTTAAAAGCATCTAATTCATGATTATTCAACAAAATGTCATACATCCATAAACCTCAAATATCCCTGAAATAAATAACACACATGAAAATGGCCTAAAAGAGTTTGGCAATAAAATTGAAAAGTAAACTATGGGAGGGGCATTACAGATTCTCATAAGACATGAAAGATAGCTAGAATCAATCACACCTTAATATCATAGTAAGAAAAGCATAAAAAATAAAATGATCTTTAATTTTAAGCTTCATTTAACAAATTTTGTGCACCTAAAGAATATGGTGATCAATATTTATGTTAAGGTGTCAAAGAGATCCTCAATCTGTTGACATTAGTAAAGATTGTATATCTCTCGAAAAGAAGAGTGAAGCATTTTTTATTCTCATAAGACATGAAAGAGAGATAGAATCAATCACACATATGCCCCATCCTTTCTCATCGAATAGTAGGGGCCCACAGCCAATGGAATCAAAGTAGGCTACCATGAAAAGCATAAAAAAAATGATCTTTAATCTTAGGCTTCATTTAACAAATGTTGTCCGCCTAAATAATATGGGGATCAATATTTATGTTAAGGTGTCAAAGAGATCCTCAATGTGTTGGGTCATTGGAGCATAGTAATATTTTGAGGTTGAATGATCACATCTTCAAAGTGAGGATATGTATTGTAGTAATTTTGAAGGTTAAGGAAATAGAATTTGAAGGTCCTAACAATTTGTATTATAATTACGTTCTAAGTATCTTATCTTTCATATCCTTATTTATCTCCACCATAGAAAGATTAAGTGTGTCAAATGAAAAAATATTCAAAGGAATTATGTGCATCTTAATGTCGATAGGTCTAATAGAGTAGAGTCAACAAGTGAGAGATGTTAGACTAATTAGGATATTATTTAATTAATTAGATCATTTAATTACTTTATTCATTTAAGCCAAACTTAGGAATGTTTATATCTTTTAATAGACTGAGCTTTGTTTAGCACATGTTGTCTCATTCATAATGACATGGACACTTGTTAAGCTCTCTTTAAATTATTTTCCACCATTTTAGTTTACCTGACTTTCGGAGACCATAAGTCATCACCAGTTGACTCGATTGACTATTATAACCCCATTTCAGAAATGCCATGAAGTGCTCTACAGGCTTGATTGGTGTGAGCACTTGTCACCCAAATTTTTGACCTCATTCGGCACCTCTCAAGCCTTCAAAACTAAGTTCAAAGTTTCTATACCCTATTGCTAATACCGAAAATCTTCAATATCTTCAAAACTATATCTAATCTTGCCATGAAACTTTGCTGGCAGGATGATGTGACTGAGATGAACCTCCACATGTAAAATTAGAACATTCTGAGATTTATGACCAACTTACTAAAAATAGCAAGTTTCCATAAATAACAACTCTGCACAAGATAGTCCTTATTGAATACAAAAACATAAATATTTTTGGGTGATGCAAGATTGCTCTTACACCCAGGATGCTCTTGCATCAGTGGATGTGGATGGAGAAATCCTCAACAAAGGGGCTCTATAGAGATTGAATCCTTCAATGGCTACCGATGGATCTCCTTGATGAATTGGATCTTGAATGCTTGAATGCTTGAAGATGAATGAATGTTTGAATTCTTTCTTTCTCCTTCTTTCTTGCTTGATAATTGCTTGATCATGTAGTTGCTTGATGAATAATGGATATGAAAATGAGAGGAGAAGGCTTCCTTTTATATAAGTTAGGGCACAAACTTCTAGAGAGGCCTACATAGGATAATTAAATTCTAATTTAAGACTTTACTCTTGAAAGTGGACCTAATTTAAATATCATTTAAGAGTTTACCATTTTGAAGCCCGAAACAACCAACTTGGAAGCGGGAAAATAAACTTTTCAAAACCTGACATTCAAAAACTTCCAGAACTTGAAATCTGGACCTAGGGTTAGGGTCAAGATCGATTCTAACCTAGGTCAGGGTCAAGATCGATTCTGACCTAGGTCCGGTTCAAGATCCACTTTGACCTAGGTCAAGGTCGAGGTCAACCTAGACCTAGGCCAAGTTTGAGGTCAACCTTGACCTAGAAGGTTGACCTTGACCCTGAGGTCAAGAAACTCAAATTCTCAGGATCAGGTGCTAGAAACAGGCTGGAAAAAGGTGGAAAGAGAAGCATAACAAGGGGAAACAACCGGATCCAAGTCAAAGACCCATTTAAGGCATTTGACATGACCCCAGTCCACTTACTCAGAGGGCTAAACTGGTCCTAAATAGAAGTGCTTCAATTTTCTGATGATACAAATATGATTGATAAAGAGAAGTAAGAAGAAGTGTAATAACATGAGATATCACAAACCAATCTAACTTAGTAAACTCCATGAAAGATACTCAAATTAGATTAAAGGACTCAATGTATGAGATTTACACACTGAATCAAAAGTGAAAATGTTGTGTGTCAGGTTTACCAAAATGTACAATAAGGAACAATGGGGCAAATGTAATGAAAGGGGAATTGTCCTCCTTTCCCTAAAGCACAATCAAAAGGAAGATGACCCAATAGGCTAAATTAGGATTTAGCATTGAATGAGTCAATGATTTTCATAAACTAAATTGGGATCATAAGTTGGATTTAAGATGAAATGATAAGGTGATGCAAGATAGAATGCTAAATAAGAAAATATGATAAGTTACGATAAATATAGACTGCTAGCAAATAAACAAAAGCCTATAATAACTTCAAATAGTAACCAAAAGACAATAAAAACTTGTAATTTTAATCTAAAGTTAATTTTCAGGGTATAGATCACCTTGGGGGTTTTGTTCCTATTTATAGATAGCCTAGGGCATTATATACCATGCACTTCTTCTTTAATCCAATTATAGTTTACCCATCAAATCCTATACTTTTTGGATTAAGTCCTAATATATTCGTCACTTATTCCTACACATGGAAAAAATAGGGAAGAAGCTTGTATAGAGTGGTTATCCTTAGTCAAAATCCTATTTGGAAACAACCTTGAAATGAAATAAAGTAAATAAGAGTGTGTTATCATATAACAAAGGCTAGATCTAAAAAATGAAGTATAACATACCTTAGCAACACAAATGCTTCCTTTAATGTGATCAAATATGTTGATGCAATATCTTTGACTTCACAAAAAAACCAAAAGGAAAATATGAAAAATAAAACCTTATGCAATGGATGTTGTAGTTTTCCACAATTCTTGATTGAGAGAGAGAAGGATTGAAGACTTGAATAAATGTGGAGACTTGAATCTATGTATATCTTCTTACTTAATGGTTGAATCCTTTTCTTGGCCTTAAATGAGGGAAATAAGCTTGATCCATAGAGAATATTTCCTTGGAAACACCTTAGAATGGTTGAGATCTTGCTTGAGAATTCTTGGATGTCAAATTCTAGGAGAGATTTGTTGGAAACTTCAATTGAAACAATTGTTGTATTTTCATTGATGTCAAACCTTAATTGGCAAGACTATTGCTACTTAGGAAAGTACTATATCTATTGTATTATTGTGAAAGATTGGGGCAAGGTTGGTAACAATAGCACCTAGGGAAATGTTGAGTTATCTTGATACTACAAAGTGTACTTGACTATGTTGTACAATGATGAGACAATGTATTGTTTATCCTAGTAAGACAAAAGACTAAACTGGTAGGCTTGACTGAGCGAAAATGGAGAAATCATGTTTAACTTGAGTAATGTTAGTGTCGACCGAGTCAGTGTATGCTGAGAAAAATTCTAGTGTCGACCAAACAACAGTTAATTGCTGAGGAAGATAGTATAAGCCAAGGAAACATTTTTAGTAATGATCGAGCTTTCTACATGAAGATCGAGTAGTTGATCGTAGTATTGACTGAGCATCAACATTTTTATATTTGAAGAGAATTTAGTTTTGGAGCCGACATTGTTGAATTCTTGGATTATGTAAAACATGTTGACTTTAGTTATTGATTGTTTGAAAGCATTAAATGCACTGTAAAATGTTTTATTGTAAATCTTTAAGAGATTTGAGATGAAGCTGAAGAACATGAAGCGGGTAGATTCAATGAATCTAACCTAACCATAAGATCTACGAATGAGATTGAGTGGAATAAGATGAGTTAACCTAATTGAGGAAAGTATTAAGGGAACCTAAGCATTGGATATGCATGTGCATGGGTGAAAAAAAAGAGGAGAATGCTGGAAGATCAGTAAAGTTTTATTGACTATATAAGTAGAAAAGGCTGAAGGAAAATTGTGGTGGTTGCTTGAAGAAAAGTTTTGAGCAGATCAGAGATGGAGATGACAAAGTTTTGAAGTCAATAAACTAGCATTAGTGTACGGAATCAGATATGATATTTGCAAAGTGATTTGTATATTTTTCAGATCAATATTGCTACTACTTTCTAACCATTGTAACAGTCAAATCCTTTTAACAGAGGTTGACCTAACAGTCATATGTTAAATCCTTTGAACAAGGTTGCATTCTAATGGAGTGTATGTAAGTCCTATAACAAGGCTCACTTTTAACAGGGTGATTGAAATCCTTTAACTGGGTCACACCTAACAGTGTGTATTGTAACCTTTGATAGGGTTGGCTTTTAACCGAGCTCACTTCAGAAGAGTGAAAATAATAGTAGCATGTTACAAAGTGGGTTTTCCCACATTGGGTTTCCATTATAAATCCTGGTGTTAATACTTGTGTGAATGTTTTGGTTTGAACATTTTTGTGTTTTACAAGTTAAGTTACAACTGGGTAGTGGACTACAATGTTATATGTTTCTATTATTAAATCAGTGATGATCGAGTTTGTTTTGGTTATTGGATCTAATTTAAGGAAAAGTTTTTAAGTTTGTCTTATACTGTTGGCATTAAGTATGATTGTCATTAGTGACAACACTTATTCAGACTCTACGTGCTTACCGAGCAGAACAGTGCTTACCAAGTAGAACAGTGTTTACCGAGCAGAGCAGTGCTTACCAAGCAGAACAATGTTTATCGAGTGCCAGCATGGTAAACACGGAATTTAGTCTCTACCAAGTGACACTATATCTACCGAGTCTCTAGTATATACCGTGTTTGAAACTACAACCGAGTGGTTAGTATGGACCGTGCCTCCACTTCTACTGAGTGCATGACGATGCCAAGTAACGCAGTGGATGCCGAGTGTCAGAAAGTCACCGAGTTAGTTTGCAGTAACCGAGTCACTATATTTGGGCTGACTTAGTAATATTTGTGTTAGCTTGTTTAAGAGCTGACTTTGTAATTATTTTGTAATTGTTTTGGATTGATTTATAAATAATGTTTTATATCATATCCAAGGTGTGAAATAGAAAAGTATGAAGAGAAGAGAAAGGCAGAGATAAGCAAATTACAAAGGGCTACAGTAGTATAAGAAGTAGCAAAGATCTATCCATCACAGAAGGTGATCAGTACATCAGAGAATCTCAATCAGGAAGTACAGTTGCAAGTAAGAGATCTACTATTTCATCCTAATAGGTGAATCAACTTAAAATCCTTTAACCGGGTAGACTTAACAGTCTTTGTAAAATCTCTTAACCGAGTGCATACTTTATTATATGTTTTTAAATCCTCTAACAAGGTGGACCTAGCAGTCCTTATTGCTCCTAACAGGGCAGATCATCAGAAGTGATCATTGTAAGCCTTAACCGGAAAACTTTATACTGTAGTATTGAAGTTTTGTGGGTATCATCCCCACTCCAATTTTACTTTCTACTTGGAAGGTTTCTGGGTCACCAAATCTCTATGTTCAAAGTGTTATGAATGTTTTATTCTTTCTATTACTCATGCATGCAGTCAGATTATCAATCTAATGTTATTAAGATCTGAATTTGTTAAAAGTTTTGAAGTTACTGATTCACCCCTCCCCTCTCAGTAACTCTGATAGTCTTGAATATTTCCAACAATTGGTATCAGAGCTCTGTGGTTCTCAGAATAAAGTTTGACAGCTTGAGAAAAGATTCAGGACAATGGAGATATTCAGACTTAACAAAGTAATTGAGAATGAAAAGCTAGATCTGGAAATGGCCATAACTCAACTCAAAGAAGCAAGAGAGCATCTTTCCCTTTCCCTAAAAAGAAGGAAGGAACTTACAAATCAGATTAATGACCACCAGTATGTTGAAGAAAAGATTGAAGACTTTTTCCCTTCAAGCAACTGAGATGAAGCAAACAATGCAATCAAAGAACTTCTAGAAAAGAGTGGATCTCTGCAAGAAGAAGTAAGAAAATTGAAAAGAGAATAGGAAATTCAGTCAACAAGATTCTGTGAAATCTTGGAACAAAGAAACAAGATGAAAGATGAAATAGATGGAAAGAACAATGAATCCAGAATCAAACCCTTCAGCTAGAAAACCTTATTGATCAAATCTCCAATGCAAACAAAGAAATCTTGACTCTGAGATCAAAAAATGAAAATATAAGAGAGGAGCTGAGATTTGAAAAGCAAATCAATTTAAGATTGATGAGTGACCTAGATGCTGAAAGGAAAATCAATGAGAGAATGTTGAAATCTCAAGAAGATATGAATCAGGTGTATGAATGAAACCTTCATAGGTAAAAAGGAAAAGTAGGACTTGGATACAAAGAGGAAGGTGAATCCTCCAAACAAGGTACTCAAAAGAATCAGAAACCTACTTGTAATCACTGTGGCAAAATTGGTCATACTTCAAACAAATGTTGGAGCAATGGAAAAGCAAAATTCAATGGAAAATGCTACAATTGCAATCAGCATGGTCATAAAGAAAATGAATGCAAGGAGAAATCAAGATTTAAAGGCAAATGTCACAAATGTAGCAAACAAGGTCATAAGGCATCAGAATGCAGAACTAAAACACCCAATCTAGCAGAACAAATTATTAAAGCAATGTTTGGTTGGGATTACAACACTTGGTGTAGATGTCATTACTATGGAGAATATGGACAAATTGGCATGAATTATGTAAGGCATCACTTGAGAAAAAGGGATTCTACCATAAGATGTTATAATTGCACTAAGCTTGGTCACATAGCTAAAAACTGCATGAATTTAGGCAAAATTGAAGATGAAAAGAAAGCAAAAGAAAATAGCATTAGGAAGCAGATGAGACAACAGTGGATTCCTAAACCTACTGAGAAAACCAGTCCAAGTAATGCAGTCACTCATGAAGGGAGTGGCTCTATGAACTCTAACTAAGTCTCCAAGAAAGCACTGGAACTGTATCTTCATAGACATATTCCAAAACAATTCCTGAACTGAAAGGAAGAAAGATCCAAATCAGTATGCAAGATACAATAGGATCACAAGAAGGTTAGTATCAGTTACCACCGAGCAAGGTTGGGAGTAACCTAATTTCATTTGGTTACCAAGTAAGGTCAGAGAAGTATGAATTCATATGTTCTCCAAGTTGTAGAATCTTCACCGAGCATTTAATGCATAGTGGATGACAGTCTATCGAATTCAATACCCTAATTCCTATGGAGCATTAATGATAAAGTTTTAACAAAAAGCATGAAATCGAGTTCATTCTTCACCGTGAATATCAACATATTGAGCAGAGAAATTTCTAGTGCGATCAAGCAATTCAAAGCAAAATTTTGAAGCAAAATTTTTTCTACCGAACTACCATGGCTTCATCCAGCACCAAAGTAAAGAAAGGTTCGGAAATGTTAGTTCATAGAGAATGGAAATCGCTGGATTTCAAACTCGTGCCCGTGGTTGTAGAAACCCTAGATTCGAGTGGAGCTCAGTCTCAAATTCCTCCAAAGGTACTTCTTGTAAACGACATTCGCAGTCATTTTAGAGGTACAATTCAAGAACTTGGAACCCTAGAGATAGATGTTGTTCATGATGAACTGTGTGTTGATGGTGTTCTCAAACTGGGACATAAAAATTTGGAAGATAAGGGTTTAACACATATCACCCACTTGCCTTGGAGTTTCTAGATAAAATGGATAAGATATATTCTAAGCCTAGTGCATGAAGGTAAAATTTGGCTTGAGCAACCAGTGGAAATAACAAAGAAGATGATTCACCGAATCATTGGTCTTCCCATGCTTGCCAAGGCTAAATCTACAAAAACCCTAGGTCGGGTAGAGCTGGAAAAGAAAACCCTAGCTGAATGAGATAGTAGAGGTATGAGAATTAACAGCATTACCGATGTAGAACTAAAATTTGGCACATATGTAATAGCTCACAAGATATACAGTTCAAGTCGGCAGAATAATGTTCCATGTGAAGCAGTTGACCTAGCCTATAAAATTGTGAAGACCAATCTATCATTTGACCTAGCAGATATTTTGTTGAAACAATTCAACAAGAATATGGAGAGCATCCAAACCTCAAAGAACAATCCATGTAATTTTGGCTCACTGTTGGTTTGTTTATTTTTCTATGCTCAAAAGTTTTTCCCATCAAAAGGCACGGTAAAATGGAGAAAGGATGTGCCTATTCTTTATCAGATAAATGAGTATATTGTAGAAATGGGTGAGAATTTTACAAGCATAATGGATAACTATTTCGAATCTTTTAAGGAGAAGATGAATAACAGATTCTGGATTCCACTAAAGTTGGTGGAAGATTATAAAGATGATGTTTGTTTCATGGTTGATTGTGATAGAGTATACATTCAGGCAATAAGGCCCAAGATTGTATGGTTGAAACCTCTTCCTTATGAGGTAAACATTGATGAAACAAAGGATATAATTGAAGCCCTAGTAAATCAACCTGTTGATCCAAAGGCTCCATACTTTGGAACATATGATGAAGCTAAGCTAAGAATTGAGCTAAGCATAAAACTTCCACATGCCGTTAACAAAGGTAGAAAGAGGATGGCCAAGATGCAATCTAGCACACCTCTAATGTTAACTGAGGGCGTAGGAGAAGATATTGTAGAAGAAGAAGAAAAGGATAAGAGTAAAGAAGAAAAGGATGAGAATAAAGAAGAACAAGTGCCTGTAAAGAAGAAAGGAAAGGTAACTATCATTGAGGAACCCGAGCAATCCACTACAGTATTCACAAGGAAAAGATCAAGGGGCAAAGTAGGTAAAATCAATGATGATATAGTAATCAAAAGGCCTCCTCCCTCATTTGAACAAAAGATTAAGGATTTGAGAGAAGGATCTGGAATTGCAAATTTCAAATCTCTCAAATATGAAATTAAATCAAAGGCAGAGCAACAGGAAATAGAAGATGCTGTTATTGAGAAAATGGGAAAATGGAAGTACTCACTTGATGATATGGCTTCTCAAATTCCAGGTGTTCTATTGGATAAATTCAAGTTGAGATGGTCCAATGCAAAACAAACTGTCAAGGACATATATGCTCAAACCTTAAGACAGTTGATGCCAAGTTTGAAAGATGATGAAATAAATAAGGCATTAATAGAAAATGAGCACAAGATGACACTAAAATTCAATAGTTGTTTGATTTTGATCAAAGATATAGAGTCGGTTGTGAAGAGTGCAAATTCTACTTGGAAAAACATCTATCATCTTCACAAACCGAGTACTGAAACTGTGATAATTAAAGATATTGAAGATGACAGTGATGAAGAAGAAGAAGAAGAAATAGTTCAGATTGATAATGTTGTGACAGAGGAAGCAGGGAAAGAAGCTACTGAGGAAATTGAGAAGAATGTTGAGGAAGATGATCTAGTTCGGATAGCTGCAGAGGTAATTGCCTCACTTCCCCACTCTCCAGTAAAAATTGCTACATCTAGCCCAAAGAAAACTTCAAGTGTGATTGTAACAACTCCCTCAGATACATCAAATGTCCAATCATCACTAGCACAGCTTAATGTATCAATGACAGAAGTGGCTACCACTTCATCTACTGAGCTTCAGCCTCCTTCTTCCACCAAGTTGTAGTCTTCTGTACCTGCTTCAAATTTGAGTTTTTCAGCAGTAAGTACTTCAGATTCTATAGTTGTAAATACTTTAGTTTTTGATTTATCAAGTATTCCAGTTAGCATCCCATCAGTCGGAAGTTTTTCAGTTTTCACTACAAGTCCTACTGTGTCTACAATAATTCCTACTACAAAGGCAATAAGTATAAAGACTCAACCGAGTACAAAATTTTTGAGTAAGAGTGTAGTAGAAGGTATAGATCTAGATGAGGACATACAAATTCCACAGCTAGATTTTGCAAACCTCACTACAGATCAAATGCAAACAGTTGGTGAACTCCTCCAGAAGAAAGCAAAGCAGAAGAAACTAAAAGAAGAAAGAGATAAGGAATATAAGATAATTGAGGATGCCAAGAACATTTTGACAGAAGCTATAGGTGTTGAAGATGATTCCTCTCAACACATTTTGTTGTAGTTGGCAGAAGCAATTAACAAGTTTAATGATGATTCCTCTGGAATAGACAAGTTGCTTGAAAAGGCTAAGAAGAAGTTTGAAAATGAAGTGCTTGAGCACATTGCTCAGAAAATAGCTATCAATCAGATAGGGTTATCTTCAATTTTGACTAGCATTGAGTCCTCCTATTCCAAGGTAACATCTCTTTTTTTCAAAATCTGTAATGTTGCCGAGTTCTCAAAGGAGATTAAAGACAAAATAAATAAGATTGATGAGGATCTAAAGATCAGTGCACAAAAGTTGCAACTTGAACCTAGTTCAAGCTCTGCACATCAGATGACAGTTAGATTCCTATCTGATAAGCAGTTAGAGTTATTGAAAGAAGATGCAAGGATTAGATTAACATTAATAGATATTCAGAACATGATCCTTCCCATCATGGATACAACGTAGAAGCATATTGCATACTCAAAAACATTGATCCATGACAATCAGTTTTCAATTGTAGATCACATGATTGAACTCTCTACATAAGTCCAAGTTGCACTCCATACATGCAAGATTCTACAAGAGAATTGGGATAGAACTCTAGCACTAATTGGAAAGGTGCATTCTGATTTTCTTTCACGTTTTGGTATCTCCATGTAAAATATTTGTATATACACCTTTGGCATTATTGTCAAAAAGGGGGAGAAAGTATATGAGATATGAAAGGGGGAGAAAGTATAAATAGGAAATATGAGTATGAGGTGAAATAAGATATTTGTATATATACTGTATAAGGGAGACATGAAATGTATATACAACAGTATGACAAAAATAAATTTCTTTTTAATCAAAACTAGTGTCAGCATGATTGTGTATATAAGTTTTGGGCAAATAAGTGTTTTTGTCACTAATGCCAAAGGGGAAGATTGTTGGCATTAAGTATGATTGTCATTAGTGACAACACTTATTCAGACTCTACGTACTTATTGAGTAGAACAATGCTTACCGAGTAGAACAGTGTTTACCGAGTAGAACAGTGCTTACCGAGCAAAATAGTGCTTACTGAGTAGAACAACATTTACCGAGTGCCAGCATGGTAAACAGGGAATTTAGTCTCTACCGAGTGACACTATATCTACCGAGTCTCTAGTATATACCATGTTTGAAACTACAATAGAGTGGTTAGTATGGATTGTGCCTCCACTTCTACCGAGTGCATGACGATGCCGAGTAATGTAGTGGATGCCGAGTATCAGAAAGTCACCGAGTTAGTTTGCAGTAACCGAGTCACTATATTTGGGCCGACTCAGTAATATTTGTGTTAGCTTGTTTAAGAGCTGACTTTGTAATTATTTTGTAATTGTTTTGGATTGATATATAAACAATGTTTTATATCATATCCAAGGTGTGAAATAGCGAAGTATGAAGAGAAGAGAAAGGTAGAGATAAGAAAATTTCAAAGGGCTACAACAGTATAAGAAGTAGCAAAGATCTATCCATCATAGAAGGTGATCAGTACATTAGAGAATCTCAATTAGCAAGTACAATTGCAAGTAAGAGATCTACTATTTCATCTTAACAGGTGAATTAGCTTAAAATCCTTTAACCGGGTAGACTTAACAGTCTTTGTAAAATCTCTTAACCGAGTGCTTACTTTATTGTATGTTTTTAAATCCTCTAACAAGGTGGACCTAGCAGTCCTTATTGCTCCTAACAGGGTAGATCATCAGAAGTGATCATTGTAAGCCTTAACCAGCAAACTTTATACTGCAGTATTGAAGTTTTGTGGGCATCATCCCCACCCCAGTTTTACTTTCTACTTGGAAGGTTTTTGGGTCACCAAATCTCTATGTTCAAAGTGTTATGAATGTTTTATTCTTTCTGTTACTCATGCATGCAGTCAGATTATCAATCTAATGTTATTAAGATTTGAATTTGTTAAAAGTTTTGAAGTTACTGATTCACCCCTCCCCTCTCAGTAACCTGGATAGTCTTGAATATTTCCAACATTATACATCAGGACCTGAGAACAAATGATTCACCCCCCCTCTCTTTTGTTCTAAATCATCTTAACAATTGGTATCAGAGCTTTGTTGCTTATTATTAGTGTTTACAGAAATCAAGTTTAAAGGGACTTGAAACAAATGATCAAGATGTATAAGAAGGAGGTACCGAAGCTAAATAAGGAAAACTTCCCTACATGGCAAAGCTTGATGAAGCTGCATCTAGCCGGTATTGGTGACTCTGCAAAGTACTACATTGAGAATGGCTATGTCTCACCTATTGCACCTTTGACTGCCGAAGAAATGAGAGCTAAGCAAGAACATAATCAGGCAATGTTGGAAATTGCATCTACCCTAAGCTATTCTGAATTTGAGGACATTAAGGATTGCACAACTGCTAAGGAGATGTGGGAAACTCTTGCAAGGATCTATGGTGGTGACTTAAATGTACTGAAAGCAAAGGCCGAGAGTCTTAGAGGTAAGTTTGATGAAATGAGAATGCAAGAAGGTGAGAACATTGCACAATATTGTGGTAGAATAAAAGAAGTTGTGAATGCTATTAGAGGAGCAAATGGGATTATTGATGATGAAACTATAATTGGGAAAGTACTAAGAACCCTACATTCTATATATACTATTAAGATCTCAGTTATTCAGGAATCTAGATGCAACTTTGCTAATGTGCTTACTTCGGAAAGTTTGGTTGGTAAGCTGACTACTTTTGAACTCTCTAACTATGATAATTTCACTATTGGTAGCATTGGTAATGTTGAATCTGCTTTCAAGTCACAACTAGTTCTGAACAAGCCAAAGAAAGAAAAAGAAAGATGCATCAGTGAAAGTGAAAGTTAAAGTGATAGTGACAGTGACACTTCTGATGAAGAACTGGAAGATCTAGAAGCTCTTATGGCTAGAAGACTGAGAAGAGGAAAAGGAAAGTATAAAGGTAAACTCCCTATTATATGTTTTGCATGTAATAAAGTTGGTCATATAGCTGCTAGATGTCTTGATAGGAAGGATAAAGAAGATGAAAGAAAAAGAAAACACAAAGATAGAAGAGATGACAGAAGCTACCAAAGGAAGAAGGACTACAAAGGAAAAGGTAAGAAATCTTGTTACATTGCTGAAGAAGAAATTGACAATGATAGTGATGATTTTGAAATTGAGGTAGTCTATGTTGCAATGAAAGATGAATCTGATGAGGATGAGAAAACTTCATTGATATACTATGTGAACAAGAATGATAAATGGATTATTGACAGTGGTTGTTCACATCACATGACTGGTGAAAAAAATAAGTTTGAGACCTTACATCATTACAGAGGTAAAAGTGTAACATTTGGTAATGATGCACCATGTCCTGTTAGAGGAAAAGGTTTGATTAAACTGACTGATAAGATATCTTGTGAAAATTCATACTGGGTTGAAGGTCTTAATTATAATTTGTTAAGTGTTTCTCAGCTCAACAAAACTGGTTACCAAGTGGAATTTCATCACAAGAAAGCTAAAATATTTGATGCTACTAGAGAACTAATTGGAAGTGGAGATCAAACTAGAGGTAATTTTTTCTATCTTGACCTATCTGAAGAAACATGTATAATTGCACAACTTGATGATATTTGGTTATGGCATAAAAGGCTATGTCCTGTTAACTTTGACAATCTGGTAGAGATAAGTATGAAGAAAAAGGTAAGAGGTCTACCTAGATTGAAGAAACTTGAGAATGTGATGTGCAAGGAATGCCAGTTAGGAAAAATGACAAAGTCAAGTTTTAAGAGAAAATCCTTTACTTTTGAAAACATTTTAGATTTGGTTCATACTGGCCTTTGTGGACCTATGGGTGTACAAAGTTACTGTGGTGCTAGATATTTTATCTTGTTTGTTGATGATCATACTAGGATGATGCATGTAATGTTTCTAAAAGAAAAATCTAAAGCTTTTCAATTCTTTAAGTGGTATTTGGCTAAGGTTGAGAAGGAGACAGGTAGGAACCTGAAATGTCTTAGATCTAACCGAGGTGGAGAATTTACATCAAATGAATTCAATCTATTTTGCAATGATAGAGGAATTAAAAGACAAATGTCTGCACCTAGAACACCTCCACACAATGGTATAGCAGAAAGGAGAAATAGATCTATCTTGGATTGTGCAAGGACATTGTTGATTGAAAAGAATGTAGCACAAAAATACTAGAAAGAAGCTATAAGCACTGTTGTCTACACTCTTAACCAGGTACAGATCAAGAAAGGTACAAATTTGACACCCTATGAATTATGGTATGGGCATGCACTGAGTGTTAAATACTTTAGAATATTTGGAAGTAAGTGCTATATATTAAAAGACACTAGGAATGGAAAGTTTGATGCTAAGAGTGATGAAGGCATATTCCTAGGATATTCCACAAAAAGTAAAGCTTATAAGTGTTTGAACTCTAACGCTAACAAAATTATGGAAAGTGTGAATGTGAAAATTGATGAGTATGTAGAAAGAAATGAAGCTGATAGCAAAAGAGAACTAGAAGATTATAGATCTTTTATGTACATTAAAGAAGAAGAAGAGGCAAGTAATAGACTTGCACCTGATGCTGAGTCTTAGGTAAGCAATGCCAAGCAACAGATAGATGCTACTGAGCATTAGGAAAATAGTGCCGAAAGAGAACAAGAACATGCCGAGCTACAAGAAAATGTTGCCGAGTATTAGGAAGAGGTTTTTGAGCATTCAGCAGCTAAATCTGACAATCTTGTTGGGGAACCTAATGAAATAGAGGAGAGAAGAGTTGAACCTGTTTTGGAAAAATATGTAAGAAGACATCACAAGCCTGAACAGATAATTGGAGACAAAAATACTGGAATGAGAAGTAAGACTAAGGATCCAACATGCCTACTGTGTGAATTTGAACCCTAGTCAACTAGAGATGCATTGGAGAATGAAGATTGGATACAAGGAATGAATGAAGAGATTGACTAGATTGAGAAGAATGATACTTGGACTCTGGTGCCAAGACCTAAAAACAAAAATCTTATAGAAACAAAGTGGGTGTTTTGGAAAAAGATGAATGAAAATGGTGAAATAAATAGGAACAAAGCTAGGCTAGTATGCAAAGGCTACGCACGAGAAGAAGGAATAGATTATGGGGAGACATTTGCCCCTGTAGCTAGATTAGAAGGAGTAAGAACTCTACTTGCATATGTTTCTTATAAAGATTTCAAAGTATATCAAATGGATGTCAAGTCTACATTTTTAAATGGTATACTAGAAGAAGAAGTTTACATAGAACAGCCAGAAGGTTTTATTGATCCAAACAGAAGACACATGGTGTGCAAACTAAACAAAGCAATATATGGATTGAAACAAGCTCCCAGAGCATGGTATGAGAGGTTGCACAACTACTTGATACATATTGGATTTTCAAGAACAAATGACACAAGAAATCTGTACAAGAAAGATGAAGGTAAAGTTATCTTGTTGGCAAAAAGTTTTGTGGATGACATTATTTTTGGTGGACAAGATGCATTGTGTAAAAGATTTTCAAATGAAATGCAAACTAAATTTGAAATAAGCATGTTTGGTGAGATCAAATTCTTTGTTGGTTTACAAGTATATCAGATGAAGAAAGGAATTTTCATTACACAGTCTAAGTATGTTAATGAAATACTGAAAACTTTTGGGATGGAAGATGCTAGACCAGTGAGTACTCCTATGGTTACTGGACAAAAGTTATCTAAGAATGATGATGTTGCAGAAGTGAATCAGACTTTGTACAGATTCATTATTGGAAAATTACAGTATGTTGTACATAGTAGACCAGATATTGCACTAGTTGTTGGGATTGTGGCAAGATTCTCTGCCAATCCTAAGGAAACACACATGATGGCTATGAAAAGAATCATGAGATACTTGAAAGGAACTACTAACTATGGTCTATATTATAAGAAGGATGACAAATTTGAACTTAAATTTTATACAGATGCTGATTGGGTAGGAAATGTAGATGATAGAAAGAGTACTAGTGGTGGAGCTTTCTTTCTTGGATAGATATTAATCTCCTAGACAAGCAAGAAATAAAATTGCATTTCCCAATCTACTGCCAAGGCAAAGTATGTTGCTGCTGCAGTAAATTGTTCAAATTTGGTATGGATAAAATAATTGTTGATAGGCATGAAAGAAGAAATCACTGAACCTATTGTTATTTTCTATGACAACACAAGTGCTATCAATATTTCTAAGAATCTAGTGATGCACACTAAGACCAAGCACATAACAATCAAGTATCATTACTTGAGAGAATTAGTACAAGATAATGAAGTCTGAATGGAATATGTGAGTACAAAAGAACAATTAGTAGACATATTCACTAAAGCTTTACCCAGAGAAGCTCATGAGTATTTGAGAAGTCAATTAGGAGTCCTTCCCCTAACTAAGGCTGCCTAGTCGAGCTAGGAGCACTGCATCAAATATGCTATAGCAGAATGTTTGACAAATTGATGCAGAATATTGTCACACTTTAGGGTTGGCCTAGACTTGTGCAAAGAAGCAAAGACAAGGAATCAGTCATAAGCAAGATGACAGAGGGAGAAACACCGAGCTGCACAGATATTATCTACATCTGATGGATGTATGTTTTAGTTACTACTTTGGCTTTTTTGTCAAAGAGGGAGATGAACTGATATGATAACACATGACATTGAAAAGTAAGGGTGATGAACTAAAATGAAGGATCAGGATAGAGGGAGATCTGAATACTTTTGATGATCACAGAAGTGAGGCTTATAGGATTCTGAATCAGAATGAAGCTAAGGATATTATAAATAATTCTCTGATGAACAGATAAGTTTTTGGATTGGTTGGTAATCCATGTGTTATTCAGGTGATATCATATGGTGTTGCCATCAATGCCAAAGAGGGAGATTGTTGGAAACTGCAATTGAAACAATTGTTGTGTTGTCATTGATGTCAAACCTTAATTGGTAAGACTGTTGCTACTTAGGAAAGTACTATATCTATTGTATTGTTGTGAAGGATTGGGGCAAGGTTGGTACAATAGCACCTAGGGAAAGGTTGAGTTATCTTGATACTACAAAGTGTACTTGACTATGTTGTACAATGATGAGACAATGTATTGTTTATCCTAGTAAGACTGAAGACTAAACCAGTAGGCTTGACCAAGAAAAAATGGAGAAATCATGTTTAAGCTGAGTAATGTTAGTGTCGACCGATTCAGTGTATGCCAAGCAAAATTCTAGTGTTGACCAAATAACAATTAATTGCTGAGGAAGACAGTATAAGCCAAGGAAACATTTTTAGTAATGACTGAGCTTTCTACATGAAGACCGAGTAGTTGATCACAGTATTGACCGAGCATCAAAATTTTTATATTTGAAGAGAATTTAGTTTTGGAGCCGACATTATTGAATTATTGGATTATGTAAAATGTTTTGACTTTATTTATTGATTGTTTGAAAGCATTAAATGCACTATAAAACATTTTATTGTAAATCTTTAAGAGATTTGAGATGAAGCTGAATAACATGAAGTGGGTAGATTCAATGAATCTGACCTAACCCTAAGATCTATGAATGAGATTGAGCAGCATAAGATGAGTTAACCTAATTGAGGAAAGTATCAAGGGAACCTGAGCATTGGTATTGTGTGTGCATGGATGAAAAAAAAAAGGAGAATACTAGAAGATCAGTAAAGTTTTATTGACTATATAAGTAGAAAAGGCTGAAGGAGAATTGTGGTGGTTACTTGAAGAAAAGTTCCAAGAAGATTAGAGATGGAGATGGCAAAGTTTCAAAGTCAATAAACCAGCATTAGTGTACGGAATCGGATTTGATATTTGCAAAGTGAGTTGTATGTTTTTCAAATCAATATTGCTTCTACTTTCTAACCATTGTAACAGTCAAAATCTTTTTAAAAGAGGTTGACCTAACAGTCATATGTTAAATCCTTTGAACAATGTTGCATTCTAATGGAGTGTATGTAAGTCCTATAACAAGGCTCACTTTTAACAGGGTGATTGAAATCCTTTAATCGGGTCACACCTAACAGTGTGTATTGTAACCTTTGACAGGGTTTGCTTTTAACCGAGCTCACTTCAGAAGAGTGAAAATAATAGTAGCATGTTACAAAGTGGGTTTTCCCACATTGGGTTTCCACTATAAATCCTACTGTTAATACTTGTGTGAATATTTTGGTTTTAACATTTCTGTGTTTTACAAGTTAAGTTACAGCTGGGTAGTGGACTACAATGTTATATGTTTCTATTATTAAATCAATGATGATCGAGTTTTTTTTAGTTATGGGATCTGATTTAAGCAAAAGTTTTTAAGTTTGTCTTATACATCAAAACCTGAGAACAACTTATTCACCCCCCCTCTCTATTGTTCTACATCATATTAACAAGATTTTGAAAATTTTGATCTTGGTTTGTGAATTCTTTCTTGTGGATGAAAAAAATGGATCTAAAGACCAAAATGAGGAGAGATTACATGCTTATATACCTTTCAAAATATTTTGGGGGTAAAAAAATAGGAGAGCCTTGACCACAAATCCAAATACCCCATGAAATTACCAAGATGGGCCCTCGATTCAAATCTCAACCCAAAACCTAAGGTATAGAATTCTGATGAAGGGTGCTCCCCTTAATATCACAAATACATAACAGATATAGAGAAACAACAACAATATGCAAGAACAGAAAATTGGCTTCTTATTATCTCCACAAATGTGGAATTACAAACTTTCAGAATTACAATATGCAAAGCCACATGGGCATTCCCTTACAATATTCTGTAGGAAAAAGCCTCGAACTATTACCCATATCTACTACCCAGAACTATTCTGAACTGCCTAAGACAATAATACAGCCTTCCTTATATAGGCAATTTTCCACCGCCTGGGAAGGTTCCAGAATTTTTAGCCAATAAGGCCGACCAAACTTATAATTATTTTATTTTACATTTTATTACATCATAGTCGGCTCAAGATAACCTTTGAAACTCGAACAAAAATTTTGAAGAAAATTATTTTCTGCCATTTCAGGTGGCCCAACTTCCGAAGACCATAAGTCATCACCAGTTGACCCGATCGGCTATTATAACCCCATTTTGGAAATGCCACGAAGCGCTCTACAGGCTTAAGCTACGCAAGCACTCGTCACTCAAATTTTGGACCTCATCCGGGGCCTCTAAAGCCTTCAAAACTGAGTTCAAAGTTTCTGTACCCTGCTGCCAATACCGAAAATCTTCAATATCTTCCAATATACACTTGATCTGGCAATGAAACTTTACTGGCAGACTTATATGACCAAAATGAACCTCCAAGAAAGAAATCGGATCATTCTAAGCACATACAAAAATTACTAAAAATAGTAACTTTCCATAAATAGTAGCTCTGCACAAAATAGCCCTTATTGAATACAAAAACAGAAATTTTTTTTTTTTTTTGGGTGATGCAAGATTGCTCTTACACCCAGGATGCTCCTGCATCAGACACCTAGGGTAATTTGAGAAGTGACCCTGTCACGACTCAGGTGTGCAGAGGAAAGCCAAGATGGCTAACCTCCTCCTTTGTCAGCCATGATGAATCTTCAACAGGTCATCCTTTCCACCTGACCAGATATTCTTCATATGTCCTATTCCTTGTGCTTCTGCCAACACGACTGTCTAGTATATCTTCGATCTCCTTAGTGTCTGAACTAGTTGCTGGAATACTCCACTGTGCTGCTGTGATCTCATCTTCAACACCTCCTTCATGATACTCTGTCAGATCTGAAATGTTAAACACTGGTGAAATATTTACCTCAGTAGGCAATTCTACCTCATATGCGTTTCCTAAATCATGTTTCTTCAATATCCTACATGGTCCAAACTTCTTCATTTTCAGCTTGTTATATGTACCAACTGGAAACCGCTCCTTCCGCAAATGAACCATGACTTCATCACCAACTTGAAATTCCTTATACCTCCTTTTCTCATCTGCCTTAGCCTTATACTGTGCGTTCATCTTGGTAATATGCTTCCTCACCTCCCCATGGATGTTCTTCAAGTGTTCTGCAAAATCCTCAGCTTCAGCACTACTTATTTCTCCTTTATCTATCTTCCTCAATTCAGATGCATTTCTTGGACTACTTCCATATACAATCTGGAATGGTGATTTGCCAGTGCTTCTATTGACAAAATTATTGTATGCAAATTCTGCCTGTGGTAAAATCAAATCCCATCCTATTGGCTTATCTCCAACCAAACATCCCATCAAATTTCCCAAACTTCTATTCACCACCTCTGTCTGTCCATCAGTCTGTGGATGATGTGATGAACTGAACTTCAAATCTATCTTCAACTTCTTCCACAATGTACGCCAAAAATATCCAACAAACTTAGTGTCCCGATCTGAAACTATGGTCTTTGGCAAACTATGAAGTCTCACTACTTCTTTGAAAAATAATTCTGCTACATGAACAGCATCATTAGTCTTCTTGTAGGGAATGAAATGTGCCATCTTTGAAAATCGGTCAACTACTACAAAAATTGAATCATGTCCCCACTGTGTCCTCGGTAAACCAAGAACAAAGTCCATACTGATATCCTCCCAAGGCTTCTCTGGTATAGGTAATGGATGATACAACCCTGTATTCTACTTCACTCCTTTCGCCATCTGACATACTCTGCAACTCTGTACAAACTTCTTCACATCTTGCTGCAATTGTGGCCAATAATAATTCTCACCAACCAAAGCAAGGGTTTTATCACGACCAAAATGTCCAGCCAATCCTCCACTATGCTTCTCCTTGATGAGATTCTCCCTCATAGAACTTCGTGGAATGCACAACTGACTCCCTCTGAATAGCATATCATCTTGGATGATAAAATCCAGCCATTTCGTCCTGTCTAGAGTAACAGGTTCTGTACAAGCCTTCCAAGCTTCACCAAAATCAAGATCCTCTAGATACAAATTCTTGAGTTCCTTGAACCCAACCACTTCAATCTGCATTTCTGTCATCAATAGTTGCCTTCTGCTAAGAGCATCTGCAACCCTATTAGACTTTCCACTCCTGTGTTTCAAAACAAATGTATAACTCTACAAAAACTCAACCCATTTCAAATGCCTTTGATTCAATTTTCCTTGACTATTCAAATATTGCAAAGCTTGATGATTAGTATACAAAACAAACTCCTTAGGATGTAGATAGTGCCTCCACTTTTTCAATGCCTGAACTATAGCATAAAATTTTTGATCATAAACAGAATATTTTCTCTTGGCATCATTTAATTTCTCACTGAAATAAGCAACAGGTTTACCTTCTTGGCTCATAACAGCTCCTATTGCAGTACCACTAGCATCACAATCTACTTGAAACACCTTATTAAAATCTGGAAGTGCTAAAACTAGTTGTTTTGTAACTTTTTGTTACAACAATTGAAAACTCTTTTCTGCCCCATTAGTCCACTTAAACTCTTTTCTATCCCCTCTCATTGTTTCAGTCAAGGGTCCACAAATACTACTAAAATTTCTGATAAACTTTCTGTAAAAGCTAGCTAGACCATGAAAAGATCTTACCTCAGTAGCACTCCTCGGAGTAGGCCATTCAAGGATAGCCTGTACCTTCTCTGGGTCCATTTTTAGACCTTCTACTGAAACTAGAAATCTCAAATACACCAACTCTTTCTTCACAAAACTGCACTTTTTTGAATTAATCAACAATTTCTCTTCTCTCAACTTCTCAAATACCATACGAATATGCATCATATGCTCATCCAATGTCTTACTAAAGATCAAAATATCATCTAGGTAAACAATGACAAACTTACCCAGAAATTCTTTCAGAACCTCGTTCATGAGCCGCATGAAATTGCTCGGTGCATTGGTTAGCCCAAAAGGCATGACTAACCACTCATATAGTCCTTCCTTTGTCTTGAAGACAGTCTTCCATTCATCTCCTTCTCTGATCCGAATCTGATGATATCCACTTTTCAGATCTATCTTTGAGAAATACACAGCTCCACTCAAACAGTCCATAATATCATCCATTCGTGGTAATGGAAACCTGTACTTGATTGTGATCTTGTTTATTGCCCTAGAATCTGTACACATCCTCCATTCTCCATTCTTCTTTGGTGCTAATACTGCTGGTACAGCACAGGGACTCAGACTCTCATGGATCAATCCTTTCTGTAATAGTTCATGTACTTGTCTGTTCAACTCCTCACTTTCTGCAGGTGTCATTCTGTGTGCTGCCTTATTCGGCAAACTCACTCCTGGGATCAAGTCCATCTGATGACTGATCTTTCTGACTGGTGGTAATCCATCAGGCACGTTATCGGATACAATATCCTAAAACTCATTCAACAAATCTGCAACTTGTACAGGAACATCTTCTACTTCATCTTTACCAGCTTTTGGAATTAAAGCAAAATATACATGCTCATGCCTCATACCATCTAGGAAATTTCTTCCATCAACAAAAGTTATCCTTGCATTATCACATACCTTTTCTTCAGTCTCCTTCAATGGTTTTAGCTTATGTCGCACTCCATCCTTTGTCAGGGAATAGGTATTCGCACGACCATCATGTACAACACATCTGTCAAACTGCCATGGTCTACTCAACAACATATGACATGCATCCATAGATATGATATCACACAATACCTCATCTTGGTATCCACCAATCTTGAACTTCACCAGGCATTGTTCATTGACCATGACCTTGTGGTCATCCTGTACCCAGGCAATCCGATATGGATGTGGGTGTTTCTGTCTCTTGAGCTTCAACTTTGTCACCATCTCTTCTGACACCAAATTGTCAGTGCTTCCACTACCAATAATCACATCACAACATTTACATTCGCACTTGCACCTGGTGCGAAACAGGCTCCTTCTTTGCTCAGGTTCATTCTCAACACTTAACAGGACTCTTCTGTTAATCAACGTTTCTCCTCTTTTAGCATCTTCAGAATTTGATGATCTGGCATCTTCATCTACATGTGCAACTCTGGCCTGGCTTTCATTTCTCCTGTCTGTTCTTCCTTGGCGTTGAGGACATTCAAATGCCCTATGACCTTCTTCTCCACAGTGAAAACATGTTCCACGGAAGCCACCTCTTCCAGATCCTTGTCCTCTTCCTCTTCCTCTCTGATCTCTATTATTGTGATCCTGGAAATGATTGGAATTATTTCCTTGCTGATTCTGACTGCTACTGGCCTCATCCTTCTTTTTCGGATCTTCATTTCGGCCACCATATGACCATCCACCAGATCGTCCACTGTGACCTCTTCCGTTTTGTCTGCTCTCAAACTTCTTGTTTAGCTTTTCCTCTACTTTTAGGGCAAACTGGTATGCCTCTTCAATACTGTTCATTCGAACCAGATTCAGCTCCTCCTGAATGCTTGGCCTTAACCCATTAAGGTATCGGGCAACTTTCTCCTTATCAGCTTCTGCATGGCCTGTTCTGATGAGAAGTCGGTAGAACTCCTCTGTATACTCCTGAACAGATCTTCCTGCTTGCTTCAAACTCTGCATTTTCTTCAGTAGGTCAAGCTCATAATCAACAGGAATGAACTGTCACTTCAATTTATCCACCATCCAATCCCATCTTGTGATTTTATCTTTCCCTCTTCTATTTCGCTCTAATTGAATTTCTTGCCACCAGATCTTCGCATGACCTTTCAATCTGGCCTTCGCAAATTTGACCCTATCAGGATCCTCAACATCTTCGTACTCAAAATATTCCTCACATTCATTGATACAGTCGATCAATTCTTACGGGTTAAGATTTCTAGAAAATGTAGGAACCTCAATCTTAGGTCTTTTCTCAATCTTGGAAATCGCCCGAAAAAATCTTTCTTCCTCCTGGTTCACAATTTCAGCTTCTCCTTCTTGATATTCTTCTTCGGCTTCATCCTCGCTTTCATCTCTGACATTAAGATTCATTCCTCTATGAATCTCTTCTTGCAATGCTCGCACTTGTCTCTGCAGCTCTCTAACCTCAGGTGTTACAACCCCAACTCTTCCGCCACGTTCCCTTTGTGGAGGCATTTTTGTGATACGCGCTGAAACCCTAGCCACGGTCCTGGTGCAAACTGCCTCACAGTCGGCGATCTATTTACACACTCAAGAAATCCTACTCTTATACCACCTGATGAAGGGTGCTCCCCTTAATACCACAAATACATAACAGATATAGAGAAACAGCAACAATATGCAAGAACATAAAATTGGCTTCTTATTATCTCCACAAATGTGGAATTACAAACTTTCAGAATTACAATATGCAAAGCCACATGGGCATTCCCTTACAATATTCTATAGGACAAAGCCTCGAACTATTACCCAGATCTACTACCCAGAACTATTCTGAACTGCCTAAGACAATAATACAACCTTCCTTATATAGGCAATTTTCCACCGCCTGGGAAGGTTCCAGAATTTTTAGCCAATAAGGCCGACCAAACTTAGAATTATTTTATTTTATATTTTATTACATCATAGTCGGCTCAAGATAACCTTTGAAACTTGAACAAAAATTTTGAAGAAAATTATTTTTCGCCATTTCAGGTGGCCCAACTTCCGAAGACCATAAGTCATCACCAGTTGACCCGATCAGCTATTATAACCCCATTTCAGAAATGCCACGAAGCGCTCTACAAGCTTGACCCGCGCAAGCACCCATCACTCAAATTTTTGACTTCATCCGGGGCCTCTAAAGCCTTCAAAACTGGGTTCAAAGTTTCTGTACCCTGCTGCCAATACTGAAAATCTTCAATATCTTCCAATATACACTTGATCTGGCAATGAAACTTTACTGGTAGACTTATATGACCAAAATGAACCTCCAAGAAAGAAATCAGATCATTCTGAGCACATACGAAAATTATCAAAAATAGTAACTTTCCATAAATAGTAGCTCTGCACAAAATAGCCCTTATTGAATGCAAAAATAGAAATTTTTTTTTTTTTTTTGGGTGATGCAAGATTGCTCTTACACCCAGGATGCTCCTGCATCAAATTCTCAGGACATTCTATATCTACCAATCAAGGCTTAAATTTAAACCATGGGCCTTGGATAACTAGGGGATGCCAAATCATGAAGAACAACTAATTTTGAGATCAAGACAAAATACAAAGGCCACAAATGATAACATAGGTCCTTTGTGATTAAATAAATTATTGGATTGGAGAACTAATAGAGGAGCACACTTAGAAATAATGTATTACCTAAAATTAAAATGAAATTAAAATAACATAGGACCTATATTTGAATTTAGGTGTCAATGAAGTTGTATTATGCATGTTAAAATGGAAATACATTAAGGTGGGTGCTAAAAAGTCATGAAATTGCACACACCAATAAGGTTCTTACAATTTATGGAGATAAACTTTTTATATGGACTCAATAATTAATTTTGATGTAGGCATGAAAGGAGAAAATCACATAGTGATGGTGGTTTCTCAGTCATGATGATTTGTGTTTATTGGAACCATGGATGTTCTACGTTTGTGATAATCTAAAACCACTTTTTGATAGGTTTTTGGTCATCTAAAACCACTCGTATGTGATATTTTTGGTTAGCCAAAACTACTTGAGTGCACAATTTACGGTAAGCTTGAAACCACTTCAGAGTTGTATCAATTAGGGGTAAGGCCTAAGAGCCCAACATAATTACGATGAAGGGAAGTGGTACACTAAATCAAAGAACTTGTTAAGTATCATCAGTGGATACCCAAGAAGGGTTTAGGATAGGACCCATCCTTTCTATATTATAGGGGATATCTAAGACAATTCAAGAATTAATTTATGGAGGGATGTTAGAAAGATAAATTAATTACCCATTAATATTGTTGGCATAGACCAGCTGACCAAGAACCATCTCAAGATGCATAATTCTATATTCAACCTCATGTTGATCTTGCCAACCTTATCTCATCTCAAAATAATCTAATAAATTTTGTAGCTAACTCTATCTACAATAGAAAAAGCACATATGATATATTTCCTATAAATTGAATGGATTGAGCCTATATTCCTCAGAGCTCTTAATATAGTTTATCCTTTGATCCATGTTTTTAAAAAATACAACATTTTTTTTTCCAAATATAAAAATATTAATCTTCAAGGTAGATATTCAAGAAATTACAACAATATTTATAATTATTGATGAAACAATGTCTAAGTTAAGATAATACTGAGTAGTATTTGTAAATTTTCTACAAAATTTAACAATATTTGTAAGTATTAACTAAATTAGTGTAGTATTTATTGAATATCAATCAATCCATAACAAATTTATAAATATTATACAAATTTAATATAAAAATTTATGAATATTTAATATAAAATTTTTAATAAAATTAAAATTTGTCAAAAAAATGTCAAACCTCTTGTTTAAACAAAGATGAAATCATTGCATTTTTTCTCAATAACTACTTTGCAGTCTTCACATTGAATATGCTTACAAATTAAAATCAACTTGATTGCATTTTATCTTCTCCAAACGTATGCTTTGATACCATGCAGAATTAGCTAGAAGCGTGAAGTATTACATCCAAAAATAGGAAATGAGGAAATTAAATTTCCTATATTTAAGGGAAAATTATGTAGGATAGGTAAGGTATGTGAATCTACCAACCACTAACCACTAACTAAGTTGAGATTAATGTAAAATAAGAAAAGGGGGGAGCAATGCATGCAAGGGAGATTGTATTTGTCCTCATTTTCCTAATGCACAATCAGAAGGAAAATGACACACTAGGCTCAAGGATGACTTACGTGATAAGAGGGTCAATGATCCTTCACAATAATGTATTAGAATAAGTTAGATTCAAGGGAATATGATTGAATAATACATGATAGAAGACATAATAAGCCAAAGTGACATGTTTCAAATTATATAGACTAACAAAAAATATACAATATCTTGTAAGTACCCAAAATAGTAATCAGATAGTAGTACAAACCTATGATTTTAGTTTGAAGTTGAATTTCAAGAAAAGTTTGCCTAGGGCATCCTGTTCTTGGGAAGAGGTTGCCTAAGCCATCCTATTCTTATTACTTTCCAATGATTCAAATTCTAGACAATTTGTCAAGTCCTGTACTTTGTAGATCTACAATGATAGGTTTGTCACATGTTCCTACACACAAAAAAAATGGGGAAAATATTGGGTTGAAAGGGGTTTTCCTTGGTAAGACTGCAGTTGAGGAATCAACCTTGAAATAGAAATGAAATTGCATGAAAGGAAAACATGTAAATGTAAAGGTAAATATTAGATCCACCTTGTAAATACATATACCTTCATTAACTAATATTGAGATCATAATCTCTATGAAGATTCTTGCTTGAATATAGTTTTATGTTGACTTTGAATCTTGTAATGTGAAGTAGAATCAAGGATGCCTTTCATAAATGCATATATCCATAAATACTCAAATATATTCAATGTTGGTATACTTGATAAACTCTTAGATTGAAAGATGGATGAATGAATATATGTATATGGACAAGGGATCTTCTTGATTGATTGAGAACTCCCCTACTTAGTGATCATGGGAGATAAGTTAGCTACAATGGGGAAGATTGACTTCAAAGATGCCTTGGATGCTTGAAAACTTGATCTTGAGTGCTTGGATGCAAAATTGTATGAGAGCACTTGAAATCTTGATCTTGCTTACCAAATGAAGAGAGATAGGGTGCTTTTATACATCTCACAAAATTTTAGGGGTCAAAACTCAAAGGAGGCTAACACAAATTTTGAAATCTTCCTAAAACCATAAGGAAACCCCCTAATTCAAATTTGGGGCCAAAAATCAGGGAAGAGCGCATCCTCTTCATCCTAGAAGAGACCACAAATTCAAATTAGAAGTCAAGGAGGAAGAGATGCCATAAATGTAGGAAATGGGTTGTTGGATCAAGCATAACAAACATTAAATCTTGAAAATGCTAAAATGGGGCCTAATTAAGCATCTAATTATAGGTGCGTATAATTTAAGGCAGTACAATTAGTTCCATAACTTATTGTAAAATATAATTTTACACCAATAGTATCCCTTGATAAAAGAGAAGCTTTAATTCAAAGATTAAGGCTTGGAGACACGTGTTAATGAAGATCCAAGAGTGACAACCACATTCTTCCCCTTGGTAAGAAGATAAACCAAGTACAAATTCAAGAATGTTTCCCATTCTAGATAGGAATTGGTAGGGAGTAGATTCCAAATGTATGATGATGCCTCTAAAAGATACTCATGTCACCAAATTCGTAGATAGTGAAGATGTCACAAACCAATCAAGTACATGCCCAATCACAATAGAAGGTGATTTGAACAAGGAACCAATACAAATTGATTTTGATCAAGATCTAAAGACAAGCATGATATGATGATAGTTGTACCATGAATTTCATCAAATAGGAGAGATAAAATGTTGAATGTGTCCTCCAAATCTAAAATGTGAGGCTCCACAAATAATGAAGCAATGTTTGTCAAATAGAAATCCTAATTCAGAAAAAAAATAGATACTTGTTGCAATGAATCACTGATAGGACTCAATGAATCAATAATGGAAGATGAATTATACTTCTTAGTTGGAATAAAGTCTCAATCAATGAATATGCACCAATTGTCTCTATAGGTAGAAGAGGAACAACTTGAGATTTCAAAATGGTATCATATGATGGACCAGATGCATTCTCAAGAAAAAACTTTGAATAACATTATGTGAAACATGATGGTACCATTTATGTCCATGCTGATTAATCTCACAATATCTACATATACAACCTTTATACATGATTCACTCCTTAAGATAATCTTTGAACTAGTACAAAAATAAAAACCCTCAATAGAAATAAAACTCTATTTGCATGTTTCCCAGGAAATGAACCCGAAAACAAGATTTGAGATCTGATTGATATATTTGATACTTTGTGAAGATTATGATAAAAGGGCCTGACATATATGTAGAGAAAAGAACCATCCTATCGATCCTATAACAATTGTGAAAATTAGAGTTTAGATGTAAAAGTTATGGCCATCCAAGTGCAAACAAATGGATCTAACTACAGACACCTATAGAAAAATTTGCAAAAACTTTAAGCACCATAGAACTAGCTTTTTGACAAAATTTTCAAGAAAATTAAATGTTGTATGCAAAATTTATGGCAAAATGAAGAATATGTTAACTTTAGTTAGTTTACAACCTACAAACATGATCATTGCTATTTGGTTTTTGTAAAATTTTATCACTTGATGCAAAATCCAATCGATACCTAGATAAGTTTTTGAGGCAAAGAAGTAAAAACCATACATATTTTTCTAAAATGCCTATAGATAAAAGTTATCAATGTCATGGTTTTTTTCTTTTTTGAGCTATTTCTTTTCTTTTTTAAATGTCTCACAAAAATTGACAAATGTTGGCAAATTAAGAGAAACCTAGATGGTTTTTGTGGATGTGAGGAAACTCTAGAAATTTATTTTCTCCAAGATGAGTCAATTTTTCTCTTCAAGGTTGGATCTCTTAGAATTTGGATAGGAACATAGCAGATCTGAAGCTCTAATACTATGTTGTAGCTATTTGTTCAACCCCGCAAGCCCATGGATCACTTGTAAGTAAAACACCTATCATAATCAAAGAGAAGAAGCAATGATTAATGCTATGAAACCTGAGAGAGCTTGATCCAAAGAGGAACTTGATAATTAGATTAACTTGTAAATGAATTGGATCGATTACATGCATATAATTGATTCTTATAAAAGCATGTTGATTAAACCCTAGATACAAACCTTAGAGAACAATTAAAAGAGAGCTTGAAAAGTGTCCACATCATAATGAATGAGACATGTGTTAAATAAAAATCACTCTAATAAAAGATAAAAAGCATTCCTACGTTTAGCTTAAGCGAATAAACTAATTAAAAGACTTAATTAATTAAATAATTAGATCATGTCATAATCACTCCAACATCCCCCACTTGCTAACTTTACTCTATTAGACTATCAACATTAAGATGCACATATTTCCTTTGAATATTTTCTTATTTGATGTGCCTACTCTTTCTACAATGGAAATACAATGAATGCTTATAAAAGAATAATGATAAAAACTCTAGATGCAAACCCTAGATAAAGATTTAAAGAGAGCTTAACAAGTGTCCATGTCATTATGAATGAGACAACATGTGCTAAACAAAGCTCAGTCTATTAAAAGATATAAACATTCCTAAGTTTGGCTTAAATGAATAAAGAAATTAAATGATCTAATTAATTAAATAATATCTTGATTAGTCTAACATCTCTCACTTGTTGACTCTACTCTATTAGACCTATCGACATTAAGATGCACATAATTCCTTTGAATATTTTTTCATTTGACACAATTAATCTTTCTATAGTGGAGATAAATAAGGATATAAAATATAAGATACTTAGAACATAATTATAATACAAATTGTTAGGACCTTCAAATTCTATTTCCTTAACCTTCAAAATTACTACAATACATATCCTCACTTTGAAGATGTGATCATTCAACCTCAAAATATTACTATGCTCCAATGAGCCAACACATTGAGGATCTCTTTGACACCTTAACATAAATATTGATCCCCATATTATTTAGGTGGACAACATTTGTTAAATGACGCCTAAGATTAAAGATCATTTTTTTCATGCTTTTCATGGTAGCCTACTTTGATTCCATTGGTTGTGGACCCCTACTATTCGATGAGAAAGGATGGGGCATATGTGTGATTGATTCTATCTCTCTTTCATGTCTTATGAGAATAAAAAATGCTTCACTCTTCTTTTCGAGAGATATACAATCTTTACTAATGTCAACAAATTGAGGATCTCTTTGACACCTTAACATAAATATTGATCACCATATTCTTTAGGTGCACAAAATTTGTTAAATGAAGCTTAAAATTAAAGATCATTTTATTTTTTATGCTTTTCTTACTATGATATTAAGGTGTGATTGATTCTAGCTGTCTTTCATGTCTTATGAGAATCTGTAATGCCCCTCCCATAGTTTACTTTTCAATTTTATTGCCAAACTCTTTTAGGCCATTTTCATGTGTGTTTTATTTATTTCAGGGATGTTTGAGGTTTATGGATGTATGAAATTTTGTTGAATAATCATGAATTAGATGCTTTTGAATTATTTTCATGTTGATCAAATGCAAATGATGATGTGTTTTTTTGGTCGATAATAAGATGTATTTTATTAATAGTAAATAGATATAAGTGTTTGGGGAAGCATTTGACATTGATTCCATAGAACCCATACAATCCAAAAAAGACTTTCTAAAAAGGTTCCCCCCTTAGCCCCAAAAGACAACAAACATGTAAATACTGTATACACCTTAAAATGGTCACCTAGACTTTGGGCCCCATTTCTACAATTTATCAAATCCCTGAATCAATATTTTCAAGTATCAACAATATCAATTTCCTTGATCAAATCATAATCAATTCAATATTTCCTAAGGTTTGAGCCTTATTTAATTTAAAAAAGAAAAAAATAAAAATTTTATTTAATTAAGAGAACATGCTCCCTTTTAATTAATTAAAAATCTCTTTTAATTAAATAATAAAATCACTTTATCTTAAGCCTTTATTTAATTAAAAGAAATTTTCTCCCCTTTTATTTAAATAAAAAATCCCCACTTTTTTTATTATCCTATGTTGCACAAATAAAGCATTATTCTTATTTTATAAAAAGAAGAAAAGTACTTTTTATCTCATATGGACACTAAAGTCAACTCCTATTTTCCTATTGGAGGATATTTGTGCACAAGGATCAAGCTTCTATTTTTCTCCACCGTTGATTAAGTCTTTTGCCTCTTAATCTCAATGGTCCATTTTCATCTCATTTCTTATAAAAGGAGAACTCTCTTCCTCATTTTCATCTTAGGTTTTCATGCTAATATTATGCTGCAGGTTTTCTAGGTCATTTGGAGCTCTTTTTGAAGACACTCTTGCAATCCAAGCTTTGAAGACTTTGTTGCATCTCATTTCATATTTTCTTTCATAGTTGCATGATAATGACATTCTTAGTGTAGATTTCCTTTTATGCAATAGATTAATCTCACATAGTCTAAATATGAGGGATTGATCACATTTGTTCTTTCCTTTCATAGATTAATATTGCACAAGCATTTTCTTTCATAGATTAATATTGCACAAGCATTTTATTTCATAGATTAATTTGCATTGTTATAATATAGAATAGATCTCATTTCCATTTGCATGCATCTTTAAATCTTTCATTTTATGGTGTACTTGCATGGGCACAAACATAGGTCAAATCTGAGGGCCTCCATTACAAACCCTTGCACTCCATGAATAGAGAGCTATGGATCAATTTTTGAGAGCTCTTTCTTGAGAGATCTTGGATCTAAGGATTCATAGAAGTGCACTATTTTTGTGTACACATTTTTTGGCACCCACCATGGGGCAACCCACCTTTTGCATGTTGGTTTTGATTATTTTTGGAACTAACCCTTGTGCAGATTTGTTTGGAGATAGAAAACTCTAGATTTGAAAGATTTGATCATATCTCCCAAATGGCTTAGTTTTTTGGTCTTAATTTTTTTTTACAAGTTGGAGACATATCAGAGAAGCCCCAACAAAAAGTTTAGAATTTTCTGAGATATTTTTGATTTTTAATAATTTTTTCTTGATTTTTCATAAAAAATTAATTTTTAGTGAAAATTAGTATATTTTTCAATTTTTTTTATATTTTCAAAAAGCTCTTCAAATTCTGTAGGGGGTCTATTCATTGTGTTTTTAATTTAGAGGTCATATCATAGCTCATTTGGTCGATTTATAAAAATTGGTCTATTTTGAGAAAATAGCTCTCTAGGGCACAAATGAAAAGATCTTGTTGAAATTTTGACATTTTTGGAAAGCAATCTATTTTTTGACAAAGGTCTCTTTTTTAAATTTTGGGTTTAGGGTCCGAATTCATGTGGTATAAGTTCAATTTTGTTGACAAGGTCAAAAAATCAAAATTAAAAAAAGGGTATTTGATGATTAGCAAGCACTTATTTTTCACATGGTTCAATGCATGATGTGAGTTTTCATTTGGATTATTTGCTGGTTATTATTGTTCCTAACAATTTATTTTCAGATCTAACCACCTTAGGGTTTGCATAAGTTGGATATACATTGCATATCTTGTTTGTTTATTTTCTTGTCTTGTTTATTTGAAGGTTCATGACTTGCTTTCATGAAAAATACTTAAAATAAATTAAAAAAAAGAGGTAATAAGATATTTTGTTACATCTCTACAACATTTGGACTTTGGGATTAAAAATAAATCTTTCATGTGTTTGGCTTGAGTGTTTACATGCTTTCATAGAACACATTTCAATTGATGCTCCTAATGGGAAATGAATGAACATAGATTTTCTTTCATACAAGTTTGTGTAGGTGAATGCTTGTGTTTAAAACTTAAGTAATTCTTGGTTCCAATATCAAATATCTCATTGAGTGATTGAGGGCATGGATTCATTCCTTGTTTACATAAGGAGTTAAATGCACCACTTTGTGGACTCACTCTATGTTTGCTTGAAAAGTTAAATATTTCATTGATTCAACCCTTTGTCATTTGTGAGTAGTATTGATAAGCAACTTTGGAGTACTTTTGATTGATCTTGTTAGCTAAATTGGGTTGTTGGAATCGCTTATTTCTAATCACCCCTCATTACCGCTCTTTGGATGCAAGGTCAGCATTCATACATAGGAGAGGGGTTTACTTGAAAAGAGCGTTAAGTGTTTCAAAAAGTTTCCCCCTTTTTATGTTTTTTTGATCTCATTAGTTTTCTAAGGTGTGGACTCACTTTGAGTTTGTGTGAGGAGTTAAATGTTCCACTTTTGGACTCACTTTGAGTTTGTGTGAGGAGTTAAATGTTCCACTTTTGGACTCACTTTGAGTTTGTGTGAGGAGTTAAATGTTCCACCTTGTGGACTCACTTCACATTCACTTAAAGAGTTAAATGTTCCACTTTTGGACTCGCTTCACATTCACTTGAAGAGTTAAATGTTTCACTTTTGGACTCACTTCACATTTACTTGAAGAGTTAAGTGTTCCACCTTTAGTGCTTTAAATACTTTTGATAGTGAATTACTTAATTTTATTTTTAGAAGGCCTGCTTGGGGACACACCACCTCAAGGGACGACCTTAACTCCCGTGTTCCGATGGAGTATAAATAGTGGGTGGTGAATCGGAAGATAGCTTTCTTGGGCATTGAGTTTGATATCACTCTTGGCTAAGCCTCAAAGAACTTTATACCTTTGAGAAGTGAAGGAGGAGATTTGGGTTATCGTCTCTGCCCAGCTGTGTGATTTTGGATTCTTCTCATCTATGGATTTGGGCCTCATGTACCTTGCATATATTGAGGACTCCTTTTAGAAAGCCACGTATATCCTTGTAGACATCTTGTTAAGGTGTTGTTGTGTTTTATGTAGTGGTCATTTGTACTGATCAATCCTATAGAGCGCTTCGTGGCATTTCCAAAATGGGGTTATAATAGTGAATCAGGTCAACTGGTGATGACTTATGGTCTCCAGAAGTCGGGTCACTTGAAATGGCAGAAAATAATTTTCCTTCAAAATTTATGTTTGGGTTTCAAAAGTTATTTTGAGCTGACTTTGATGTAATAAATTGAAAAATAAAATAATTCTAAGTTTGGTTGGCCCTTAGGGCTAAATTTCTGGAACCTTCTCGGGTGGTAGAAAATGCCTATATAAAGAAGGCCCGTAGTGTTGTCTAGGATAGTTCTGGTTAGTAGTTCTAGGTATTGATTCGAGGATTTTTCATACAGAATATTGTAAGGGAATACCCATGTGGCTTTGCATATTGTAATTTTAAAAGTTTGTAATTCCACATTTGTGGAGATAATAAGAAGCCAATTTTTTATTCTTGCATATTATTGTTGTTGTTTCTCTATTTCTGTTATGTGTTTTGGTATTAAGGGGAGCACCCTTCATCAAGTGGTATCAAAGGAGTTCTTGAGTTTGTAAATAAATCGCCGATTGTGAGGTAGTTTGCACTAGGACTGTGGGTGAGAGTTTCTATGTAAATAAGTCACTGACTGTGAGGCAATTTGCACCAGGACCGTGGTTAGGGTTTCAGCGAGAATCACAAAAATGCCTCCACAAAGGGAACATGGTGGAAGAGCTGGTGTTGTAACACTTGAGGTTAGAGTGCTTCAAAGATAAGTGTGAGCATTGCAAGAAGAGATTTGCAGAGGAATGAATCTTAATGTCAGAGAAAAAAGCAAGGATGAAGTCGAAGAAGAAGATCAAGAAGGAGAAGTCAAAGTTGTGAATCTAGAGGAAGAAAGACTTTTTCAGGCCATTTACAAGATCGGGAAGAGACCTAAGATTAAGATCCCGACATTTTTTGAGAATCTTAACCCAGAGGAGTTGATTGACTAGATCAATGAATGTGAAGAATATTTTGAGTATGAAGATATCGAGGATCTTGATCGGGTCAAGTTTGCGAAGGCCAGACTGAAGGGCCATGCGAAGATCTGGTGGTAGGAGATCCAATTGGAGTGAAATAGAAGAGGAAAGGATAAAATCACAAGATGGAATTAGATGGTGGATAAATTGAAGTAACAGCTCATTCCTATTGATTATGAGCTTGACCTATTGAAGAAAATGTAAAGTTTGAAGCAAGCTGGAAGATTTGTTTAGGAGTATACAGAGGAGTTCTATCGACTTCTCATCAAAATAGGTCATGTAGAAGTTGATAAGGAGAAAGTTGCCCGATACCTTAATGGGTTAAGCCAAGCATTCAAGAGGAGTTGAATTTGGTTCGAATGAATAGTATTGAAGATGCATACCAATTTTCCCTAAAAGTAGAGGAAAAGATGAACAAGAAGTTTGAAAGTAGACAACGAGGAAGAGGTCGTGATGGAAGATCAGGTGGATGGTCATATGGAGATCAAAATGAAGATCTGAAAAGGTAGGATGAGGCTAGTAATAGTTAGAATTAGAAAGGAGATAATTTCAATCATTTCCATGATCAGAGTAATAAAGATCAGAGAGGAAGAGGAAGAGGACAAGGACTTGGAAGAGGAGGCTTCCGTGAAACATGTTTTCACTGTGGAGAAGGTCATAGGGCATTTGAATGTCCTCAGCGCCAAGGAAGAATAAATAGAAGAAATGAAGATCAGGCTAGAGTTGCATATGTAGATGAAGATGCCAGATCATCACATTCTGAAGATGCTAAAAGAGGAGAAACACTGATTAACAAAAGAGTCCTGATGAGTGGTGAGAATGAACTTGAGCAAAGAAGGAGCCTATTTTGCACTAGGTGCAAGTGTGAGGGTAAGTGTTGTGATGTGATTATTGATAGTGGAAGCACTGACAATCTGGTGTCAGAAGAGATGGTGACAAAGTTGAAGCTCAAGAGACAGAAACATCCACATCCATATTGGGTTGCCTGGGTGCAAGATGACCACAAGGTCATGGTTAGTGAGCAGTGCCTAGTGAAGTTCAAGATTGGTGGGTACCATGATGAGGTATTATGTGATGTCATATCTATGGATGCATGTCATATGTTGTTGGGTAGACCATGGTAGTTTGACAGATGTGCAGTACATGATGGTCATGCGAATACCTATTCTTTGACAAAGGATGAAGTGTGACATAAGCTAAAGCCATTGAAGGAGACTGAAGAAAAGCTATGCGGTAATGCAAGAATAAATTTTGTTGATAGAGGAAATTTCTTAGATGGTAGGTGGCATGAGCATAAGTGTTTTACCTTAATTCCAAAGATAGGAAAGGCATAAGTAGAAGATGTACTTGTAGAAGTTGCAAAATTATTGAATGAGTTTCAAGATATTATATCTTATAATGTACCTGATGGATTACCACCAGTAAGAAAGATCAGTCATCAGAAGGACTTGATTCCAAGAGCCAGTTTGCCAAATAAGGCAGCACACAGAATGACACTGGTATAAAATGAGGAGTTGAAGATAGGTTTGAAGTTTAGTTCATCACATCATCCATAGATTGTATATGGGAGTAGTCCCAGAAATGCATCAGAATTGAAAAAGATAGATAAAGGAGAAATAAGTAGTGCTAAAGCTAAGGATTTTGTAGAACATTTGAAGAACATCCATGAGGAGGTGAGGAAGCACATTACCAAGATGAATGCACAGTATAAGGCTAAGGTAGATGAGAAAAGGAGGCATAAGGAATTTTAGGCTGGAGATGAAGTCATGGTTCATTTGTGGAAGGAGTGATTTTCGGTTGGTACATATAACAAGTTGAAAATGAAGAAGTTTGGGCCATGTAAGATACCGAAAAAACATGATTTAGGAAATCCATATGAGGTAGAATTGCCTACTAAGCTGAATATTTCACCAGTGTTTAACATTTCAGATTTGACAGAGTATCATGAAGGAGGTGTTGAAGATGAGGTTACAGAAGCACAATGGAGTATTCCAGCAACTAGTTCAGATATCAAGGAGATTGAAGACATACTGGATAGTCATGTTGGTAGAAGCACAAGGAACAGGACATATGAAGAATATTTGGTCAAATGGAAAGGATGACCAGTTGAAGATTCATCATGGCTAACAAAGGAGGAGGTTAACCATCTTGGTTTTCCTCTGCACACCTGAGTCATGATAGGGTCACTTCTCAAATTACTTTGGGTGTTTGATGCAGAAGCATCCTAGGTGTAAGAGCAATCTTGCATCACCCAAAAATATTTATGTTTTTGTATTCAATAAGGGCTATCTTGTGCAGAGCTTCTATTTATGGAAACTTGCTATTTTTAGTAAGTTGGTCATAAATCTCAAAATGTTCTGATTTTACATGTGGAGGTTCATCTCAGTCACATCAGCCTGCCAGCAAAGTTTCATGGCAAGATCAAGTCTAGTTTTGAAGATATTGAAGATTTTTGGTATTGGTAGCAGGGTACAAAAACTTTGAACTCAGTTTTGAAAGCTTTAGAGGCCCCGGATGAGGTCAAAAATTTGGGTGACAAGTGCTTGTAGCATTCAAGCCTGTAGAGCACTTCGTGACATTTTTGAAATGGGGTTATAATAGTCAATCGGGTCAACTGGTGATGACTTATGGTCTCCGAAAGTCGGGTCACCTGAAATGGCAGAAAATAATTTTTCTTCAAAATTTTGGTTCGGGTTTCAAAAGTAATTTTGAGCCGACTTTGATGTAATAAATTGAAAAATAAAATAATTCTAAGTTTGGTCAGCCCTTAGGGCTAAATTTTTGGAACCTTCTCAGGCAGTTGAAAATGCCTATATAAAGAAAGCCCGTAGTGTTGTCTAGGACAGTTCTGGGTATTGATTCAAGGCTTTGTCAAACATAATATTGTAAGGGAATGCCCCTATGGCTTTGCATATTGCAATTCTAAAAGTTTGTAATTTCATATTTGTGGAGGTAATAAGAAGCCAATTTTCTATTCTTGTATATTATTGTTGTTGTTTCTCTATTTCTGTTATGTGTTTCTGGTATTAAGGGGAGCACCCTTCATCATCCACTCAAGCTTCTTCCTATTCCAAGATCCATTCAAGATTGATATTGAAGATCTAAAGAAATTGATTTGAGACATCCTACATACAATTCTACATTCATTTGGAGCATCCATACTTGTGGATTCAAAGATTTGAATCCTCTGCAAGGGTTTAAACATAGGCAAGGTGAATTATTTCATTTACTTTGTTTATGATTGCAATTTCAATTCAATTTCAAGGTTAATTCCTAAATTGGGGTTTGACCAAGGAAAACCCCTCTCCCTAACAAAAAAACCATTTTTCTTATAGAAATAGGTAAGGAACAATGAATTACAATGCAGATCTGAGTACCATTTTTGGCAAACTTTTAGGATCCACAAATAGAATTTCTGTTAGAATAGTGCAGGCCAACGTCAAATTAAAGGGGTAAGATTGCACGCCTTATAGTTGGGTCATGGCCAACCTTTCTCAAAACAACAGAAGGTTTCTAGGTTTTCTCTGTCTCTGTGTTTCCAAGCCAGATCCAGTTGTAAAAATTCTCGAAACTGAGTACAAACACCAGAAAACAACATTTTCCAGATCTGTCATATTTTGAGGTTAGTATTTGTCTTCAAATTCAATTAGGATTTCAATACTTCCTTTCCATATCAGAATATAAGGTTTTCTCCTTTCTTCATATTCTTCATCGATTGATTCATTTGTACATTAACCATTTTCTTTTGGTTGATCCAAATTTGGGAATTTGGGGTATTGAAGAGGATCTTATCTTCCCCAATCCTATATACATACATCTACCACACACATATTTATATATCCTTTATATTTTATCCTTTACATTTTGGTGAACCCGTGATAGACAAATCTTTCTTTTATGGTGTTAGATCTTGCATGTATTAGCCTTCTTTTATGTGTTTGCATTTACATTTCATATAAAGAAAAAATACAAAAACATTTATTTGTTCATGCTTTGTGTTTTCCTAATTTAGTTCATTTGGATTGCTTTGGTATATGAGCTTTACTACCTCTAGTCCTACTTATACTATTCCAGTTAGAAGAAGCCATAGACTTATGAGTTTCTTTGATCCCAAGTCTTCCTCTCATCTCCTTAGGATCCTGGATGATAATTTGATTATTCATGATTCTAATCCTACTATGGAGCATAACTCTTCTCACTCATCTCATGATGAGGATGATTCTTTAAGAGTTCCTCCTAGACAAGTCCAAAAATTTTCAACTGAACTTGATAAAATGGGAAATTGGCTTACTCAAGAGAGCCATAATTAAGATTTTATTCAAGCTATAGATGCTCTTAAGAAAGTCCTTCATGATAGTGATCAAGGTGTTAATCTTTTGTGTGATATTACTCGTCTTGTGCATTCAAATGTTAAACCTTTAGCTCAAGAAGCTCAAGCTTTAGGATTCACTCCTCCTATCACTAGTGTGGAACCTTCTTCCATTCCTTTACCTAGCATTCCTACTTATACTCCTCCTTTAGTGATTACGTCAGTTCCTTCTCTTCCTATGAGTGTTCCTCCCATGTCCCTACTGACTTCAAAACCTTCTTATCATTATGTTCCTTTTACTTATTCCAATCCTCTTCCAATAATGGTTCCAAGTGTTCCCCTGGTTGTGTGTTCCATTCTGACCACTTCATACACTTTACCTAGTGTTTCTAGTGTGTCTATGCCTCCTATCTCATCTAATGATTCCACAATCATCAGTTTGGCTCAAAATGTGTCCTCTTTACAACAACAACTTGCATCTTTAACTCAATCCAAGTTTAACATTCCTACATGTGACATGTGTAGTCCTTTATCCCTAGATATTATTCGCGCTCCTATTCCTCAACAAGCCAATATGCCTCATCTTGAGAATTATAATGGTAAGGGAGACCCTATTACTCATGTTAAAATATTTGAAATCCTTTGTAGTGATTATGCTCATGACCATAGGAATTTAGCCAAGTTTTTTGCTAGAACTTTTCATGATAAGGCCTTGCAATGGTATTGTTCCTTGCCTCCTTATTCTATTGATTCCTTTCCAAAATTTGATAATGCCTTTATTCAACAATTTCAAAATAACATTGGTCTTCAAGTGTCCTTAACTAATTTGATGCATTGTAAAAAAAATACTAAAGAAAAATTGATTGAATTTATTGGTAGATTTAAGCATTTGTTTGCTCAAATTTCTTATCCTATTCCTGATATTGATATTCAATGTATGTTTATTTAAAATTTACAAAAGGATATTAGAGATAAGATTTTGCTTACTAAATTTACCTCTTTTCAACAACTTTGTGCAGTGCTTCATCATTATCAATTACAAGTGAGTCAATTTGAGAGCAACACTCTAATGGCTCCTATCCCAATTGATAAGAGTGATGTTGCTCCTAATCCAAACAAGTTTCAAAAACCTAACAACTATGTCAAGATAAAAAAAAAAACAAATGCAGTTGCTGATCAAGTTGCTATTACATCCAACAATGCCACTAATGCATCCACTTCTTTTCATCTTAATCATATGTTTACTCCTCTTTCTAAATTTTTGCATTCTATTATGAGTAAATTGTTGACTACTAATATGATTACTTTACCTCCTATTCAAACTCTTTTACCTACTAGGGTGGTATCCAAATCCTTTGATTCCAAAGCCTTTTGTCAATACCATCATCAGAATGGCCATGATACTGAGAAGTGTTCCTCTTTAAAACATACGATTCAAGATTTAATTGATTCTAATACCTTATCTGTTGATAATTTTGATGGTAGTGGGAACAAATCTATCTCTCCTAATCAAAATCTCCAAATCTATATGAATCCTTTGCCTACACATGATACTAATACCATTATTCAACCATCTTCTATAGATATTATCTATGATTCAAAGATGGATTATCTTAATCACATTGTTAACCATGTGGAGCATGCTGTTTTGTCTCAATGTGTATCTGCACCCTAGCCTCAATCTCAAAATCAACTTCAAGTTCCACCTCAACCTAAACCTAAACCTCAACCTCAACCTCAACCTCAACCTCAAAAACAACCTAAGAATAAAAGACCTAGGGAACTCTTGATTACCTTTGATGATTCTAAGACTATTAAAGCTCCTGATGGTCCCCTCTACATTTATGATAGGATTTATAAGATACCTACGTGTGGTTGTCTAGTTGATCCTACATCCTTAGTCAATTTTATTACTAAAGAAAATATTTTTATGAAGAACTTACAACATGATTCTTATGATACATTGGATGTGTGGATTCAAACTTGTAATGGTTTTCTTTATCCATCATTTGGTTCTATTGACTTACCTGTTGAAATTTGTGGTAAAATTGTGGACACTACCTTTGTTGTTGTTCCTACTTCTGATTAGTTTCAAGTTAAATTAGGTTTTCCTTGGTTGAATTCCATGCATGTCATTTCTTCTCCTATCCATAAGTGTCTTAAATTCATTCATGATGAAGAAGTGAAGATGATTAATCATAGTTTATATCAACCTTCTAGGCCCAGGGATTGTGCTACACTTGACTTCTTTTGGCCTTCATTACCTAATTCATGTCCTTCTCAAACTGATAACCTTTTTTGATCATATCAAGCTTATAAACATTGCAATATTATTGAGTTAAGTATGCCTTAGATGGATCTTAATCATGGTCTTTTTCCTATGCCTTCCATACCTCCTTCATCCATGGCTTCTAGTTTTGTTAATCAAGCTCCTAGTGTTTCTTTTCAGTCTATTGACAATCCTACGAATCCTCCTATAGAACCTGTGAAGGAACCAATGCTTGTCCCTCCTAGTTCTCAACATATTTCAAACAAGAAAAAGCATAACAGATCTACTAGTGAACATCGTAAGAAGCATTGAGCTCAAGCTAAGGCCTGTGCCTCTCTTATTCAAAGGTCTTACCTTATTTTGACCAGCCTATGCCTGATGTGTTAGAAGAAGTTAATACTAATAATGATATCAAGATGAATGATTATGATGATTCTATTCATATCTTATATTCTATTTTGATTAAGCTTGATGAAGAAGATACTCTTGATGATACTAATGATGCCAATGATGAATATGAGACTATTGACATTGATACTAATTTACCAAATATGCTTTTAGCACAATTGATAATTACACCTAGTGTCAAACATTATGATTCTCAAGAGGATCCTTGTTTGGAACTGGCTATCATTCCTATTGTGTTTGATATAGTCCCTCTTGTGAGTTTCCCACCTTCCCAAAATGATATAGAACAAGATGGGGAGAGTAGGTGATATGCTTGATTGGCTTGTCCTTCATGGTAGCTTTTTTGTGTGTTTTCCTGTTGTATTGGGTTTCTCCCATAATGTGTTTTCTAAATGTTTGTTAGATTCTTTTATATGACCCTTGTTACTTTGTTGGTGCAAGGTGATAAACGAATCAAACCTATTGTAAAATTCCTCTATATGTATCTTTAATTCTTCTAGATGTTGTTTTCATGTTATGTTGTGCCTGTGCTATTGTTCGTGAATGTTTCCCTTGTGTAGTCCTCTTGGATTTGTGACTTGGTAGCATTGAATCTTTTTGGTCTCCATGTTGTGGACCAAAAGGACTTCTTCGTAACTCTTATGTTTTATTTCCTCCATTGCAATTGTAGTTCTACTTTATTTGAGGAATGATGTCAATTAATTTGCAATAATATCATATATAAATATTATCTTATGATCAGACTGACCCCACGATAGATAGATCCCTTCTATGGTCTCTATATGTTTATGTGCTATTTCCCTTGATTTTTCTTCAATTGGGGGCATCTTGTAGTGGAAACATAATTAGTGGAGTTGTTTATGTTTCTGTTCAAGCCATTGCTCCTATTAAAGTGTTAGCAATGACTTTAATGTGGGGGCATATGCTCTACTCTCTTTTTGCACACACACACTCTTAATATACATATATTTTTCAAAGCTCTTTTCTCCCTTTATGGATTAGTGACTAATCCTCAAAGCATGGATTTTTATCTTATAGGATATCTTGATCCCTCTAGTTTAAATTTTCAAAGGTTTTGATCCCTTAAGGTCGGTGGTGTCCTCAAGACTAGATCTCTTTTGTTTTTGGCTTTGCTATTTGAGAATAGAATATTCCTAAGGGTGAATCCTTGATGGGTTGACTAGTGAGTAGTCACATTCACTAGGTAGTTCAACTCCATATTTCTAGTTACGTTGTTTCCTTGTGTGGTTCACAATGGGACATAAGTTCTCATTGGGAGAGATAATCAAAACTTCTCTCTTTTTCTAGAGATGTCTCTCTTATTGTAATCTTGGAGTTGACAAAGACTTGAGTCCCTAGGGGCTTGAGGATTCCTTTGTCCCTTTGATTTCAATAAGGTTGTCTTTTTCATTGTGATATCCTTAACCAAGATTTTGCATTGAGTCCATACTCTTTCTAACATGGGGGCTAAATGTATCATCAGAAAATGGAAGCACTTCCATTTAGGACTAGTTTAGCTCTCCGAGTAAGTGGACTGGTGTCATGTCAAACGCCTTGAATGGGTCTTTGACTTGGATCTGGCTTTTTTCCCCTGTTCCACTTCTCTTTCTAGCCTATTTCTGGCACTTGATCCTAAGAATTTGAAGTTCTTTACCTCAGGGTCAAGGTCAACCTTATGGGTCAAGGTTGACCTTGACCCTAACCTAGGTCAGAGTTGACCTTGATCTTGACCCTGGGTCTAGATTTCAAGTTCTAAAAGTTTTCGGATGTCGGGTTTCAGAAAGTTTATTTTCCCACTTCTGAGTCAGCAATTTCGGGCTTCAAAATGGTAAAATCTTAAATGATATTTAAATTAGGTCTACTTCCAAGGGTAAATTCTTAAATTGGAATTTAATTCTCCTATGTAGGCCTCTCTAGAAGTTTGTGCCCTAACTTCTATAAAAGGAAGCCTTCTCCTCTCATTTTCACATCTATTATTCATCAAGAAACTACATGATTAAGAAATTATCAAGAAAGCAAGAAGGAGAAAGAAAGAATTAAAGAGTTCATTCATATTCCAGCATTCAAGAATTCAAGATCCAATTCATCAAGGAGATCCATTGGTAGCCATTGAAGGATTAAATCTCTATGGAGCCCCTTTGTTGAAGATTTATCCATCCACATCCACTCAAGATTCTTCCTATTCCAAGATCCATTCAAGATTGGTGTTGAAGATCTATTGAAATTGATTTGAGACATCCTACATAAAATTCTACATTCATTTGGAGCATCCATTCTTGTGGATTCAAGGATTCGAATCCTTTGCAAGGGTTTAAACATAGGCAAGGTGATTTGTTTCATTTACTTTGTTTATGACTACAATTTCAAAGTTAATTCCTAAATTGGGATTTGACCAAGACAAACCTCTCCCCCCCCAAACAAACAAAACCATTTTTCTTGCAAAAATAGGTTCAGAACAATGAATTACAGTGTGGATTTGAGTACCCTTTTCGACAAACTTTCAGGATCCGCGAACAAAATTTCTATCAGAACAACACAGGTCAAGGTTGACTTAAAGGGGTAATATTGTGCCCCGGGGTAAGATTGTACCCCTTTTATTTGGGTCAAGGTTGACCTTTCTTAGAACAATAGAAGGTTTCTAGGTTTTCTCTATCTTCGTGTTTCCAGGCCAGATTCAGTTGCAGAAATTCCTGAAACTGAGTATAGACACCAGAAAATAGCATTTTCCAGATCTGTCATATTTTGAGGTTAGTATTTGTCTTCAAATTCAATTAGGGTTTCAATACTTCCTTTCCATAATAGAATATAAGGTTTTCTCCTTTCTTCATATTCTTCATTGATTGATTCATTTGTGCATTGACCATTTTCTTTTGGTTGATCAATTTGGATCTTTCCCTTGGGAATTTGGGGTATTGAAGAGGATCTTATCTTCCCCAATCCTATATACACACATCTACCACACACATATATTTATATATCCTTTATATTTTGTCCTTTATAGATACTACCTTCTTGTATTTTATAGTTCTTGTTTTCTTTCATGGTGTTCTTGCATATGGCATTATGAGACTTTAAAATATCTCCCTTCCTTATAAAGCATGTTTCAAGAATTTTATCAATATTTCATGTGGTTTTCTCATTCAATTTTTAGCAAAATGCATGGAATATATTGATTAGATAAGGATCTTTGTTGATGAACCTAAAGATGACATTAGCATAAACTACCTTAATTGTTCTCCTATGGTGCCTATTAATCATGAGGATAGAGATCAACCTCCTAACAATCCCATATAAGTGAGACCTATATCCTCTCCTCCTCAACTGACCTTATTAGATAGTCTTAAGGAAGGTAGTTTATGCACTTCTTTAGATGATTTAAAATATTCCTCTTTTTATCAAAGCATTTCTCATAATCCTAATGTTAAGCATTTCCTGGATGATTAATCTCCAAGAATAACATTAATTAGACTTGAAGATCTCAATAAAACCTTCTTCTTCTCCACCTAAAGAACATATGAATAGTGAGAGGGATTCTAATCTCCCTAAAGAGAACATTTCCATTCCTATTCCTCTTTATACCACACACTTTCATAAATCTCAAGATGAATGTCCTTCCCCCTCAACATTAAAGGATAATTATAGTGTGGGTTATGACATTACTACTCAACAAGCTTATAGTGGACAAGGTCTTGGTATTAATGAACAAGGTATAAAAATTCCTATAGATCCTCCTACATAAGTTACTAGATGCGATATAGGATTTATACCTCAACCCAAAACCTGACCATCTTCTTCCATTCTTATGGATCCTTCTTCATCACAAGAAAAACCTCCTTTATGCATTCTTTTACCAATACCATCTATTGTTGCATATCCTTTTGATGTTTGTTTAGCTTTGGCTAAGAGAATCTGTTGGAGACTTAAGTATGATACTATTTTTTTTTCCTTTTAGACATTTTCGAAAGAATCAAAGATCTCATAATGGTGTTAATCTATCCTTTTCATCATATAAATAAATATTGTCTTGCTGATTGTATTGAATCTAGACAATTTGTTCAAGGTTTAGTGGATTGATGTCTTAATTGTTTAACAATAGATCTCATACTTTTTATTGATATAAAACATATACCTTTATATTTCTCTTTCCTATTATGTCACTCTTAATCATGCAATCATAGTATCTTACTTCACTAGGGTCTAGTTGTTTTGCATGATGTCCATTGTGAGCCACATAATAGGTATTTTCCCTTATTTTTTCACTTGGGGAGAAATGTCTCTCTATATTCTTCATTTTTTCCTTCCAAAGGATCCATTATCTCTTTGTTACCTTAAATATCTTATTCTACAATGTCGATATAGACCTAGACTTGTTTGTTGAGGATCTTTCTCTTTAGGGGATCAATATCCTTCTTTACAACCTCTTCCTTTCTTGGAATTGTATATCTCGTGTAATTAATTTTTCCACTACATTTGTGTTAGATAACTAAGAGGGGGGTGAATCAGTTATGTCCAGTTATCCTATAGTCCCAAATTCCTCTCTAATGTATAATACAAACTTGAACAAACAAACAAAACAAATTGGTAATAACTTGACTGTGTCTTATTGATTAATTAATCAACTATTAGATAAATCACCTAGTATATACCAATCTAACCAGTTACTGTAACATGTAAAGTAAAATATCAAAACAACACATGCATACACATTTAACACTTGATTTTTAACATGGAAACCCTGCTAAGGGAAAAACCACCTAGGACCGGTAACCCAAAATATTTTCACCCTTCTAAAGTGAGCTTGGTTAAGAGCAAATTCTGTTAAAGGTTACAGAACATGCTGTAAGGTGTGACCATTTTATAGGATTTATCACTAACAGTTCTCTATGACCATACATTCACTTGGGTCAACAAGAAAACAAGTAACATTCATAGAATGCCAATATAGAAATAAAAGATGGTTAAGTCTCACTTGATTAAGGGATTTTGTCTGTAGCAATGGTTAGAAAGCAATAGTATATGACTTGATTCAAATGCAACTTTCTTTTCTCATTTCTAGATCTATGCTAAGCTCAATATAATTCTGGTCATCATAATCTCTTCAATCTCCTTATTCCTCTAACTCTATTATGCTTGGTTAACTCCTTATGTTACTCGGTTAGGTCTGCATCATCACTTGGTTCTCACTTAAACCTGTCTGACCAGCTTCACATGTATGCACCAATGATTTTCTCTCTCTTGTATATCTTCTTGAATTTCTTGTCTCCTTATATAGATGTGTAAACCATTTTCTTTTCAGCCATAGATTTTGCCTCTTAATCTCCATCATTGATTTTTCCTCTTTAACCTTCCTCAAAACTCGTGCCTTAAAACATTTTCAATCTTCATCATCCAATAAACCTTGAATTTTTTCAATCATAGATATTCATAAAAAACTTTATCTTTATCCTTGGAATCTTCTAGATTCATCTAGCTCATCATCACATGTTGGTAATCACATGTTCCTCCTTATTTCTCCTGCTCGGTCAATACCATGATATGTCAGTTTATTCTTGCTCAATTAATACCACACTCAGTATACACTACATCTACTCATTGTTCACTATATCTACTCAGTGTATACCAAGTTCTTCATATATCGACCAAAGTAACCTATACATTCTTGATCTTCAACACTTAACAGAATCATGTAATACAATCAAATCACTATCATACTGTCATAGACTCATCAATAAGTTGTCCAATGAATACCTTAATCATAAATTACTCATACATCTCATGTTCATAATAATATCTCCTTTCCTTCACCAACATTATCTTCTTCAGATGTTTGTAACTATCATGATAAGTATAGTCAAAGCTAGTTGACATCAATGACAATATAATAACTGATCTAATATCTCACATATAACTTAGTAGCTCAGTGATCATCTTCACATTCTCCCATTTTTTTTTCCAAGTAGTCAATCAGTTGTAGTTCTAACAATCTCTCCCTTTTTCATTGATGACAATACAATATGAAATATACCATAGAATACCAAACATCTTAAATGTCTACAACTTAGTCTTTATCTTTGTTGTTCCTTTTTAGATTCTTGTACCTTGCATGTACATATATGCTTGGTTTTAGCTTGTCTTTCACTTTATTCACAACCTTAGGAATCCCAAAGTGTGAACATCTTTCATCAACATAATTAGATCTTCTGATAAGAATATGTTGATGCAGCCCCATATCACTTTAGTTACTATTAGATAGGGGAAGAAACCCTAGTCTATTTCTTGAGTACTCAAATATATCCTTTGGTAAGGGTTTTGTGAATATATTTGCAAGTTGCTCTTGTGATTTCACATATTCGAATGTGACATGTTTCTCTTGAACTCGCTCCCTTAAGTAGTGATATTTAATAGATATGTGCTTAGTCTTTGCATGCATCATTGGATTCTTTGAAATGTTAATATCACTTGTTTTGTCATAATAGATTATCATTAGGTCAGTTATTTCTTCATTCATACCTTCCAATAATTTCTTTATCCAAGATATATTAGAACAATCAACAACATTAGCTACATATTAAACTTTAGCAATGGAATAAGAGATGCATCCTTGTTTCTTTCTTATCTATGTTACTAGTCTTTCACCTAAAAAGAAAGCTCCTCCATTAGTGCTTTTTCTATCAGCAATATTTCCTAACCAATCAACATTTGTATAGACTTTAAGTCAAAATTTCCTTCTTTCTTATACCACAAACCATAGTTCTTGATGTTCTTTAGATATCTCAAGATTCTTTTCACAACACTCATATGTGTCTCTTTAGGATTAGCACAAAATATAGCTATAATTCCAAAAACATGTGCAATATCTGGTCTACTATGCACAACATACATCAACTTGCCAATCATAGATCTGTATAAGGTTTGATTTACCTCTGTTGACTTGTCATCCTTGGTTAACTTGCATTCAATTACTATAAGTGTATTGAGTGGCTTTAAGTCTTCCATATCGAATGTCTTCAAGATTTCTTTAATGTATTTAGATTGTGTGATATAGATGCCTTCTTTCAGTTGTTGAATTTGCAAACCAATAAAGAATTTTATCTCCCCAAACATTGACATGTCAAACTCCTTTCCCAGTTCATCAACAAAAGATTTACATAAAGTATCATGACCTCCAAATATGATATCATCAACAAATATTTCAGCAATAAGAACTTTATCATTAGTTTCACCTTTCAAATATAGATTTTTGTTATCACTTGTTCTAACAAAGCCAATTCTTATCAAATAAGAATGCAATCTTTCATACCATGCTCTTGGTGCTTGTTTCAGTCCATAAAGAACCTTGTGCAACTTACAAACCATGTTCTTCTGAGTTGGATCTATAAAACCTCTAGGTTGTTCAATGTATACCTCTTCTTGAAGTACCCCATTCATAAATTCAGATTTCACATCCATCTAATATACCTTAAATCCTTTGTAAGCAGCATATGTAAGTAGTATTATCACTCCTAGTCTAGTAATAGGTGCAAAAGTTTCTCCATAGTCAATTCCTTCTTCTTGCAAATAACCTTTGTAGACTAATCTTGATTTTTTCCTTGTAACATCTCCATTCTCATTCAATTTATTTCTAAAAATCCATTTGGTGCCAATCACATTTTTATCTTTAGGCCTCAATACTAATTTCCATCTCTTGTTTTTCTATATTTGATCAATCTCTTCACTCATTTCTTTAAGCCAATCATCATTTTCCAATGCATCCTTAACAATTGTAGGTTCAAATTCACAAACCAAACATGTATTATTCTATAAATTAATTCTTGTCATCATTCCTTCTCCTTTGTTGCCAATTATCTGATCATGCAGATGGTGTATTCTCAAATATTTTATTAGTACAAGCTCAGATCTTTGTTCTTCAACATTTTCTCCACTCAGTGCATGATCATTATTTTCCTCGGTAACCATTTGTTGTTTCTCGGTAGGAATATTTTGTTCTTAGTGACATTGGGTTGTTGCTCAGGTAAAGTGTCTAGATCTTCTATGTAAACAAATCTTTCATAGTCTTCTAGATTCTTCTTTCTTTCTTCATCATTCTTCTAAGCAAACTCATCAACTCTCACATTTTCACTTTCAATTATCTTGTTAGTAGTCTTGTTCAATCATTTGTATGCCTTACTCCTAGTAGAGTAACCTAGAAATATGCCTTCATCTCCTTTTGAATCAAACTTTCCATTTATATCTTCTTTCAGAATGTAACATCTACTTCCAAATATTATGAAATAGCTCACATTACATGTATAACTATACTGTAGCTCATAAATGTCTCATTTGACTCATTCTTTAGTTGTACTCAGTTCAGTGTATAGACAACAATATTGATAGCTTCTCTCCAAAAAATTTGTGCAACCTCCTTTTCAATTAGCAATTTTCTAGCGCAATCCACAATTGATCTATTCCTTCTTTCAAAAATTCCATTATGCTGAGGTGTCCTTGGTGTTGATACTTGTCTCTTGATTCCATGGTCATTACAAAAGTTAGTAAATTCATTATAAATGAATTCACCACCTCTATCTGACCTCAAGCATTTTAGTTTCTTACCAATTTCTTTCTCTACTTTTGCTTTGTACCACTTAAACATTTGAAAAGCTTCTAATTTTTCTTTCAAAAACATAACAAACATCATCCTAGAGAAATCATAAAAAAATAAGATAAAATATATGTCTCCATAATAGCTCTAAATTATCATTGGACCACATAAATCAATATGAGCTAAATCTAGAGTTGCATTAGATGAGTATTGTTTTCTATTGAAACTAGACTTTGTCATTTTACCCATTTGACATTGTTTGCACATCACATGGTCAGGCTTAAATATAGTCGAGGTAAACCTCTAAATTTTCTTATCTTATTGATATTTACCATATTGTCAAAATTCACATGACATAACCTCTTATGCCATAACCAAACATCATCATTCTTAGCCATTAAACATGAAGTTTCAACATGCTCTAGATAAAATAGGTTACCTCTTGATTGTTCACTAGTACTGATCAGTCTTCCAGCATCATCATATATATTTACTCTTCTATTCTCAAATGCAACTCAATGACCTATATTATTCAATTGTGCTACACTCAATAGATTATAGTTAAGTCCTTTCACCCAATAAGCATTTTTACATATGATCATGTTGTTTAACAATATATATCCTTTACCTTTCACTTGACAAGGTGTATCATTTCCCATTACAAATCCACCTTTATAATGTTCAAGATATTCAAACTTCTATTCATTACTAGTCATATGATGTGTGTAGCCACTATTAATAATCTAAGTATCATTTTTTATTACTTTAGAAATAAGTGCCTTTTCTACCTACCTCTCTTCTTCTTTAGAATCTTCCTTTATTGCAACAAACTCCACCTCTAGACCTTCATCAGTTTCAAACTCAGTATCATCATCTTCATCAACTAGGTGGTATTCCTTTTGTCCTTTATCTCTTTAGTCTTAATTGTCTTTGTTTCCTCGTTGGTAGTTACCTTTGTGATCTCGATAATCTCTTCTATCATTCATTCTTTCATTTGATCTTTCGCTTGGCCTCTCATCATCTTTCCTGTTAGGACATCCTACAACAATATGACCAATCTATTTACATTTGAAACATATTAAAGTTAGTTTACCTCAATATTTTCCTTTACCTTTCGGTAGCCTTCTAGCCATTAATTATTCAAGTTCTTCAAGTTCATCTTCTTCAGCTTCATAATCACTTCCATTTCTTATTTGATGTCTACTACTTGATCTTCTAGTATTTAAAGATGACACAAATGCAGATTCTACCTTAGGTACAATACTATTATCAAAGTTGTTAAGATCAAATGCAGTCAATCTACTAATTAGACTATCAAGGGAAATATCATTACTAGGAACAACTCTCATTTCATGTATTGCAAAGACTCTAATAGCACAGGTAGGAAAAAGTGTTCTGATAATTTTACTTACCATAGTTTCTTCTTCAATAATTCCACCTACTCCTCAAATATCATTCACCACTTCCTTAACTCGGTTGTTGTACTAAGTAATGTTTTCACCTTCTTTCATCTTCATATCATCAAACTTTCCTCTTGAGCTTTATGCCTTTGCCTTGAGAACATTTTGATCTCCACCATGAACAAGTGTCAATTTTTCCCACATTTCTTTTGTAGTTGTACAATTCTTAATGTCTTCAAATTCAACATCTAATAGAGAAGAAGCAATCTCAATCATCATTGCATTACAATCTTGTCTCTCTTTCATCTATATGATAGTTAAAGGACTGATAGGTGCTATGAAATCATTTTCGAAATAGTATAGTCCAAAATCCCCAATGCCTGATAGATACAGCTTCATCCTACTTTTCCATGTTGATAAATTACCTTTGTTCAACTTTGATACCTCTCTATTATACATCTTGTGATCTTTAACTTAATTCCTTCAAATTTCTTTCTTTAATTACTTGTACTCTGATACAAATTGTTAGATAACTGAGAGAGGAGTGAATCAGTTATGTCCAACTATCCTACAGTCTTAAATTCCTCTCTGATGTATAATACCAACTTGAACAAACAAACTAAAAAAATCAGTAATAACATGACTATGTCTTACTTATGAATTAACCACCTATTAGATAAATCATCTAGTATATACTAATCTAACTAGTTACTATAATGTGTAAAGTAAAATATCAAAACATCACATGCATACACATTTAACACTTGATTTTCAATGTGGAAACTTTGTTAAGGGAAAAACCACCTAGGACCGGTAACCCAAAATATTTTCACTCTTCTGAAGTGAGCTCGGTTAAGAGCCAACCCCGTTAAAGGTTACAAAACACACTATAAGGTGTGACCATGTTAGAGGATTTATTACTAATAGTTCTCTTTGACCATATATTCACTTGGGTCAACAAGAAAACAAGTAACATTCATAAAATGCTAATATAGAAATAAAAGATGGTTAAGTCTCACTCGGTTAAGAGATTTTGTCTGTAGAAATGGTTAGAAAGAAACAATATAAGACCTGATTCAAATGCAACTTCCTTTTCTCATTTTTAGATCTATGCTAAGCTCAATATAATTTTGGTCATCATAATCTCTTCAATCTCCTTCTTCCTCTAACTTTGTTCTTCGCGGTGAACTCCTTTTGTTACTTGGTTAGGTCTACATAATCACTTGGTTCTCACTTCAACCTGTTTGACCAACTTTGCATGTATGCACCAACAATTTTCTCTCTCTTGTATATCTTCTTGAATTTATTATCTCCTTATATAGACATGTAAACCATTTTGTTTTCAGCCATAGATTTTACCTCTTAATCTCCATCGTTGATTTTTCCTCTTTAACCTTCCTCGGAACTTGTTCCTTAAAAAATTTTCAATCTTCATCATCTGATCAACCTTGAATTTTGTTAGTCATAGATCTTCATAACAAACTTTATCTTTATCCTTGGAATCTTCTAGATTCATCCAGCTCATCATCACATGTCAACAATCACATGTTCCTCCTTATTTCTTCCACTTAGTCAATACCATGATATGTCAGTTTCTTCTTGCTTAGTTAATACCACACTCGATATACACTTCATTTTCTTGGTGTTCACTATATATGCTCAGTGTATACTAAGTTCTTCATATATCGACCAAAGTAACTTGTACATTCTTGATCTTCAACTCTTAACAAAATCATGTAATACAATCAAATCACTATCATACTATCATAGAATCATCAATAAGTTTCCCAATGAATACCTTAATCATAACTTACTCATATATCTCATCTTCATACTAATATCTCCTTTCCTTCAGCAACATTAACTTGTTCAGATGTTTGCAACTATCATGATAAGTAAAGTCAAAGCTAGTTGATATCAATACAATATAACAAATGATCTATTAGTTGGCATGAAAATATTAGTAGCTCGGTGACCATCTTCACATTCTCCCATATAACAACTGATCTAAAATATTTCTAACAAATGATTCTTGTTTTCCTCTCATCATTTTCTTGAATATATTATCCTTTTTCAAGGACTCCTCTTGAAGGTAGATGTATTGTAACCAAGATCTATTCCTTTCAAGGGTCTCTTCCCACTTGAAGATATCCTTTCATAATTATGTATTCCTTGGATAACTAGAGTAGTCACTCTTTGCTGAGGATAATCCTCCAATGATACCCGATTAACACAAAGGTAAGTGTCAATTTGTGATCTATGCAAAGGAGATAAATGACTTGGGTTAACTTCTCCCTCACCTCTAGAAAGAGAGGGTTTAGGAAAGAGAAATTGAGAATATTTGAAAAGTAAATATAGAAGACTAATATTGAAATGAAGAAATAAAAAGTACTTACCTCCAAAAAATAATTTGCTGAAAACCTTGTCAAATGATCTTAGAAACTATTGATTTCTATTCTCTTCAACTGTGAGATCTACAAAACCTAGAAATATTTTTCTTTTCAGGTCCAGGTTGACCTTGACCCCTTTATGTCAACCTTGACCTACACTACTCTGACATAAATTATATTCACGGTTCTTGAAATTTTTTCGAAAAGGGTATCTGAATCTACTTTGTAATTCACTGTTCTGCACCTGCACCTGAAAGAAAAATGGTTTTGTTATTTGGATGAGGGGTTTGCCTTAGTCAAACCCCAGTTTTGGAATTAACCTTGAAATATAATTGAAATTACAGTAATAAAAAAAGTAAATAGAATAATTAACCTTGCTTATGTTGAAACCCTTTTGGAGGATTCGAATGGTTGAATCCACAAGTATGGATGCTCCAAATGGATGAAGAATTGTAAGATGTAGGATGTCTCAAATTAATTGCCTTTAGATATTCAATGCCAATCTTGAATGGATCTTAGAATAGGAAGAATCTTGAATAGATATGGATGGAGAAATCTTCAACAAGAGGGCTCCATAGAGCTTGAATCCTTCAATGGCTACCAATGGATCTCCTTGATGAATTGAATCTTGAATGCTTGAAATGCTTGGGAATAGATGATTGCTTGAATGCTTCCTTCTTCTTCTTGCTTGATGATTGATTTTATTGATTATGTTTTGTTAGGAATGAATGCTAAATATATCCTATGGGGGAGTATTCATAGCCATTCTATAGCAGTTATTGTTGCATTCATGACTGTGATTGTCATTGATGTCAACACAGTGATCTACTGAAGATTAGTAGAGAAGCAGCCAATGTTTGAGTTAGCACACATGGAATATTGAAGATCAAGCTATGTAGAGTGGAGGACTTACTCTATGATGTTCTATAAGATCTTGGTTAAGAGTGCATACAAAAATTCATCTATTCATGATAGTTATGTGTAAATCAATGGAAGCAGTATTTAGGTAGTGTTCCTGAGTAGTGGTTTATGGAAATTGGATGATATCTTCTAATCAGGATTGAATCTAAGCATGAAAAGTTGAATAGATGATGAAGACATGATAATTGTGATGTGGATGTGACACCAAGGTTAGAGGTCGCATGAATGAAGAGTTATCTTAATTGGAAGCCAACAATTTTCTGTAATTATGGAATTCTTATGTAACGTATGGAAACTTTTATAATGTAATATGTACATCAACTTATTTGTAATTACTTGAGTGTGGTATATAGAAAGGAATGTTTTCCTTATTGTAATATGTAATTGGAAAGTAAGATTATGAAAGTGAATTGTGGAATTGTGCGATACTTGTTGAAAGAGGATATGCGAAGTATAGAGATCTGGTATTGAGATCTGATGAAGTAGTTGGTGTGGTTTGGCGTAGTCAGAGAAGAAGTGTTAAGTTGTTGAAATCAGTAATATTTTGGTATTATTCTATTGAGTAGTACAAAGATTAATTGAATAGTGTGTTCAGTGATCTTGCCATTGAAGCTGTTTGGCCAGTGGGTCCTTCTGTCTTCCATAACTCCTAACAGAGTTAGAATGTTTTAGCAAGGATTTCATAAGAATCCTAAAAGAGTCCATCCTCTCACAAGGAACTTTCATATTAGTGCATCTTTTGTGGGCATCATTCCTAACAGAGTCCATCCTCTCATAAGGAACTTTCATATTAGTGCATCTTTTGTGGGCATCATTCCCACCGGGGTTTACTCTTTGATCAAGAGGTTCCCTAGTCAACATATCTTGTGTTATTGTGTATGTATATCTTTCTATGGTTGTTGATCACATTTCTTACTTGGTTAAAATCTATTAAATTTGATAAAAGTTGTATTTATCTAATAATTGATTCACCCACCTCTTAGTTATCTTGGTGGACTTTAATTTCTAACAATTGGTACTAGAATAGTAGGTCCTTGAAGGAAAAGTTTAACAACTTAAGGAGATCCATGGTGAGTCATTTCTAGAAAGAAAGCCCTAAGTTTGATGGAGTAAATTTTGACAACTGGAAATAAAAGATGAAGACACATTTACTTTGTTTAGGACCAGGATATTGGTTAATCACAAAGAGCCAGAAGACTATCATTGATGAAGACAAGATTGAAGAATGTACTACTGAAGAAAGAGATCTATTCATGTGTAACATACTTTCTAGAGAAGAACTTTTGTCAGCCCTTCCGAAAAATGAGTATAGTTAGGCAAAATATCTGAAAACATCTCATGAAATTTGGTTAGCTTTGTACAATCTACATTTGAAGGTGATGAACATGCAAAGAAAGTCATATTACATAATTGGATATGTGCATTTTAAGATATAAGAATGATGGAAGATGAATTTGTTAGAAGCTATATTGGTAGAATGTCAGAAATTGTTGTAGGTATAAAATCTTGTGAAGGAATTAAGACAAAGAATGAAGTGATATGGAAAATTATGAGGAAATTGACTCCTGCATTTAAGTAGACAACATATATGATAGAGAAAGTTATACCTTGTACTGAGAACTTCACCAGAGAAACTCTTCTTGGAAGATTAGAAGCAACAAAAATGAACTTGAGGCAATCATGAGATTTACCTAGAATGGAGACATCATTCAATGCACTTAGTATTCACCCTACTTTGTCAAGAAGCATGAGTGTGAGTGGAGACTATGCTAGTACCAGTAGAACCAGGAATGAAGAAGACATGAAGATTGAAGAAGGTATTTCCTTACTTGTGAAAAGAGAACCAGATGGTAAGAAAATTTTTAAATGCTGGACTTGTCAAGAATATGGTCATTTTGCATCTAAATGTCCTAAGAGAGTAAAGAAGTATAGAAAGAAATTTAAACCTAAAAGATCTAAAGAATGCTATTATGATAATGATGAAGAATTTGAAGCTAGTGTGGAGAAATATATAAGTGAAAGTGATAATGAGAATGATGATATAGGATTTGTAGTAATAAAAGAAGAAAATCCTGAAACAAAAGTTAAGGAAGAAAAAGATTTAGTTTCTCAAGTAGAAATGAAAGCTGATTGGATTATAGATAGTGGTTGATCACATCATATGACTAGAGACATGAATAAATTAATAAAGTTTAACAATTATGATGGAGGAGTTGTTAGAGTTGGAAATAATACACCTTGTTTGATAAAAGGTATAGGATCTATTACTCTTGATGGAAAGACTAATATTGATGATGTTTACTTTGTGGATGGATTGAAACATAATCTTTTGAGTGTTGGACAACTAGTTGATAAGGGATATCAAGTTTGGTTTACTGAGAAAACTTGTGTAATCAAAGACAAGGATGGTAATTTGATTGGTACTGGATCAAGAAATAGAGGTAATGTATTTCAGTTGAATTCTACTGAGATAACATGCTTGATTACTAAGATTGATGATAGTTGGTTATGGCACAAAAGATTTTGTCATGTAAACTTTGATAATATTGTGAAAGTAAGTACTACACTTGTAGTAAGAGATTTGCCTAAGATTATGAAGCCTACTAACATGATTTGGAAGGAATGTGTGATGGCTAAGCAGAAGAAAAGCTCATTTCCCAGCAAGAAGTTCACAACAACAAAGAAGTTGGAAATTGTTCATACATATTTGAGTGGTCCCACAAGGATTAGAGGATTCTATGGAGAAAGGTATTTTATGATGGTATTGAAAAAAGAAGAAATAGGTCAGTGACTCAAGTAGCAAGAGCCATGTTATTTGAAAATGATTTGGCGAAGATATTTTGGAGAGAAGCAGTGAACACAATAGTGTATACAATGAACATAGTACAAATCAGAGCAGATACAAACAATACACCTTATGAACTATGGTTTGGACATGCACCATCAGTTAAATTTTTTAGAATTTTTGGAAGCAAATGTTATATTAAGAGAGATGATGACATTGGAAAGTTTGACCCTAAAAGTGATGAAGGTATATTTCTTGGATATTCATTAAAGAGAAAAGCTTATAGATGTTATAATAAAATAACTAAGACTATTGTTGAGAGAGCAAATATTAAGTTTGATGAATAGTTCAAAATTTAGGAAAGAATGCTTGATTATGAATTAGATGAAGGAACTCATCCTATAACTAATCTAGAGAATGCAGAATTATTCTATGAAACTGACAATGATTTGATGAATGAAAGCTACATTGAAGAAATCATTGAGGAACCTACAACTGAAACTAGAACTGAGACAGTGACACCTAACAGGAACCTATCAAGAAATCATCCTATTGAGCAGATTATTGGAAGCATAGATAGAGGAGTTTTGACATGAAATAAGGTACAAGAATAGTTGTGTTTAATTTCTCAAATTGAACCTAAATCTACTAGTGAAGCTTGTGAAGATGAACATTGGATTAATGCTATGAAGGAAGAACTAGATCAAATTGAAAAGAATAAAACTTGGGAATTGGTCCCTAGACCTAAAGATAAGAATGTTATAGGAACTAAATGGATATTCAGAAACAAGATGAATGAACAAGGAGAAGTTGTATGAAATAAAGAAAGATTGGTATGCAAAGGATACTCACAACAAGAAGGAATTGAATATGAAGAAACTTTTGTACTAGTAGCAAGAATTGAAGTAGTAAGAATGTTTTTGGCCTATGTAGCCTATAAGAAATTCAAAGTGTATCAGATGGATGTGAAATCAACATTTTTAAATGGAGAATTGGAAGAAGAAGTCTACATTGAGCAGCCAGAAGGTTTTCCTTTAACTAAAGAAGGAGATATGGTATGTAAATTGAAGAAAGCTTTATATGGACTTAAACAAGCACCTAGAACTTGGTATACAAGATTGGATAAGTATTTGATAAAATTAGGATTTGCTAAAGGCACAACCGATAGAAACCTATACACAAAAGAAATTGAAAATGGTTTGCTGGTTGTAGTTATTTTTGTTGATGGTATTATCTTTGGAGGAGAAGATGAAGCCAGTGATAAATTTGCAGATGAAATGAAGATTGAATTTGAAATTGGTATGATTGGTGAGATGAAATATTTTTTAGGATTGCAAATAACATAGAAAAGTGATGGTATCTTTATAAGTTAGACACAATACTTTAATGAATTGTTAAAGAGATTTGGAATGGAGAACTGTAAACCAGTTGGAACACCTATGGTAACCAGACACAAGTTATCTAGCACAAATGAAACTCTTGCAATTGAATAGAAGTATAGATCTATGATTGGAGGATTGCAATATTTAACTCATACAAGATCTGATATATCACATGTAGTTGGAATTGTAGCAAGATTTCATGCTGATCCCAGAGAATCACATTATGCAGTAGTAAAAAGGATACTGAGGTACTTAAGAGGTATAATTAAATATGGATTGTGATATGAAAAATATGATGAATTTACCCTATGTGCATATACAGATGCAGATTGGGGAGGTAGTGTTGATGAAAAAAAGAGCACAAGTGGTGGAGCATTTTTCCTTGGAGGAAGATTAGTTTCTTGGCTAAGCAAGGAGAAGAACTATATTTCACAAAGGACAGTAGAAGTAGAATATGTGGCAGTAGAAAACAATTGTAATCAGATAATTTGGATGAAAAAAATGCTAAAGGATATTGGAATGAAATTTTTTGAGCCTGTTGTTATACACTGTGATAACACTAGCACAGTTAGTATGTCTAAGAATCCTATACTACATTATAAGACAAGGCATATAGAGATAAAATATCATGTAGTGAGAGAGAAAGTGGTAGAAAAAGAAGTTAGATTGGAATATATAAGCACAAAAGAGAAGATTGTAGATATATTTACAAAGCCTTTGCCTAAGGATACATTTGTGTATCTGAGAGGTATGCTTGGGGTTATGCCCCAACCTACTCTTGAGAAGTGATGTAGATGGTTGCATCCGTCTAGTGATATATGAGCCTTATCTTTATTCTAGATTAGATGTTGGTACTTCCTCTATGGGGGAGTATGTGTATCTGAGCCAAGTCATGAGGACTCTAGTGAATGTATTTTCTGAAAAGTGTCTTTTGACATTGAAGTTGTTGTTGACATAGTGATGATGCATCTATCATTGATGTCAATAGGGAAGAAGGATACATGAAAAAAATATATCTATTAAAGAGAATTTGAGGGAGAAGGTTACAAGCAATAAAAAATGGAAAACTAAAAAGAGATGAGTAGGAAAATGAAGAAAGATTTGATTGATGAAGAGAACTTGAAAGGATTTTCAGAGCAGCAGTGTTGCAGTGGTTGGTATTCATGGAACTTGGATGTTTTTTTCATCTTTGTTGCCATCAATGCCAATGAGAGAGATTTTTAGGAATGAATGCTGAATATATCCTATGGGGGAGTATTTTCAGCCATTCTATAGTAGTTGTTGTTGCATTCATGACTGTGATTGTCATTGATGTTAACATAGTGATCTATTGAAGATTAGCAGAGAAGCAAATAGTGTTTGAGTTAGCGCACATGGAATATTGAAGATCAAGATATGAAGAGTGGAGGACTTAATCTATGATGTTCTATAAGATTTTGGTTAAGATTGTATATAGAAATTCATCTATTCATGATAGTTATGTGTAAATCAGTGGAAGCAGTATTCAGGCAGTGTTCCTGAGTAGCAGTTTATGGAAATTGGATGATATCTTCTAATCAAGATTGAATCTAAGCATGTGAAGTTGAAAAGATGATGAAGACATGATAATTTTGATGTGGATGTGACAACAAGGTTAGAGGTCACATGAGTGAAGAGTTATCTTAATTGGAAGCTGATAGTTTTGTGTAATTATGGAATTCTTATGTAACGTATGGAAACTTTTATTTTGTAATATGTATGCCGAATCATTTGTAATTACTTGAGTGTGGTATAAAGAAAAGAATTTTTTCCTTATTGTAATATGTAATTGGAATGTAAGATTGTGAAAGTGAATTGTGGAATTGTGCAATACTTGTTGAAAGAGGATATGTGAAGTATAGAGATCTGGTATTGAGATCTGATGAAGTAGTTGGTGTGGTTTGGCATAGTCAAAGGAGAAGTGTTAAGTTGTTAAGATTAGTAATCTTTTGGTATTATTCTATTGAGTAATACAAAGATCAGTTGGATAGTGTGTTAAGTGATCTTGCCATTGAAGTTGTTTGGGCAGTGGGTCCTTCTGTATTCCATAACTCCTAATAGAGTTAGAATCTTTTAGTAGGGATTCAAAGTCTCCTTATAGGGACTAATATGTATTGAATGTATTTGATAAGACTCCTAATAGAGTCCATCCTCTCACAAGGAACTTTCATATTAGTGCATCTTTTGTGGGCATCATTCCCATAGGGGTTTACTCTTTGATCAAGAGGTTCCCTAGTCAACATATCTTGTGCTATTGTGTTTTTGTGTATGTATATCTTTCTATGGTTGTTGATCACATTGCTTACTTGGTTAAAATCTATTAAAGTTGATAAAAGCTATATTTATCTGATAACTGATTCACCCCCCCTCTCAATTATCTTGGTGGAATTTACTTTCTAACATGTTTTTCCATGGATTGAAATGAGAGGAGAAGGCTTCCTTATATGCTAGTCTAGGGCACAAACTTCTAGAGAGGCCAAGATAGGAGAAATAAATTCTTATTAATCCAATACCCTTAGAAGTTGAACTAAATTAAATATATTTTGAGAGTTTACCATTTTGAAGCCTAAAACATCCGACCCAAAAGTGAGAAAATAAATCTTTCTAAAAATTGATATTCAGAAACCTTAAGAATTTGAAATCTAGACCCTAGGTCATGGTTGAGGTCAACCTTGACCCTGAGGTCTAGAACCTAAAATTCTCATAGCAGTATACTAGAATTAGGCAAGAAAGAAGTGGAAAATAGGGTAGGACTGGGGAAAAAGCAAGATCCAAGTCAAAGACCCATTCAAGGCATTTGGCATGACCCCAAACCACTTACTTAGAGTGCTAAACCAATCCTAAATGGAAGTGCTTCCATTTTCCAATGATACATTTAGTCACCACTTTAGCAAGAGTATGGACTCAATGCAAACTCTTGGTACAGGAGAACAAGAATAGAAGAAAAAAGCCCTATTATAATTAAGGATACAAGGAATCCATCAAGCCCCCAAGGAACTTGAGTCCTTGTTAGATCCAAAAGCATAATAGGAGAGAGAAAATAAGAGAGAGGAGTGGCTAGTTCACCCAATAAGATGTGTGTATCTCACTATGAACCACAAAATAGATAGGATGGCCCACCAAGAAAGCACTTGATAGTCACCCCATAAAGTTGTGCACATTCTAGCAACTTTGTGCATGTATGTAGTGTGTCTTCTAAAAACTTTTATGAAGTAACCATATCCTCATATCACCATAGAATACATTTGTAAAATGTGTATCTCTTTAGGATTTAGCAACTTATGTGTGTTACCTTTCGAGGATTTAGCATGCTACAAAATAAAAGGTTAGAACAAAAATGCATAATATAGAACAAAGGAGGCTGTATATATGCCCCCCTCCTTAAGATGGAAAAATACATACTATTTTGACATGTTAAGGAAATAAAAGAACAAGGATAAAGCCTTCAAATTCAAGACAATATCCATAGACAACACCTAGTCCAAGCCTAGAAGATCACAACTCTGATGAGGCCATGGAAGGGAAGAATGCAAAGATATATCATGCAAGAAGGGAAAAAGTAACCCTTGTGAGGGATATCACCCTATTCAGTTTCCAAGTTGAGAGATTTATCAACCATGGAAACCCAATGTCAAACAATGAAATAGGTTATGATCGAGGACATAAATCCTCAATACAAACCAAAATTTTCATTTATGATTGGATATCACATAATAGATAGATATTGCTTAACCAAGGGAAAAGTGGATCCCAGAAAGATAGAAAAGAAGGAAATGGCATCCTTGCCCCCCAAGCATAGGAAAAAGGATGGAAGGGGCTCTATTATATCACTCACAACACTATACAAGACAATGAAACCCCAAGGATTAGGCTAACATTGTTTACATAATGTGTAGCTCCATAATAGGAACATAAATGTTATTTACAGAAAACAAGATTGAAATACAACTCATTGCGACATGATATATAAATATCCTTACTATCAATGAGCTGCCTAATGGTATAATGTAAAGCTTGATGTTCATTAGTAGAGTGATCATGAAATCTATGATACAAACAAAAAGGAAGAGTCTTCAAGTGTGGACTGCATTTCTTTTTGCATTTAGGTCTAGTAATCATCTTAGCACAAAGGAGTTTAGGCAAAAGAACTTCTTGGTCAAATTCCTTCATAGGTTCATCATGTTTTGAAGTGTTATTTGAGATGTTGTTAACATTGATTTTTTTGTTGAGGATTACATCCCAATCCATAAGAATTATCATGCCCCCCATTCTGTAAGGGCATTTGAATTCCCTATTTATGCTTACCACATCCTTGACCATTGAATCTTTATTTAACTAGGAAATGATAACCAAGACCATAACTAGAAGCCATATTAGGAGACAATGGAACTTAAGTAGTCACTATGTCATCATTAGTAGGTTTGATAGATTCATAGTGGGTAAAAACAATGGAAAATTTATTACGAAGGGCATTAGAAGTAGAAGAAAAAGATCATTGTTCAAACTCTCTTTGTTGCTTCATAAAATCAAGATGATAATCCTTATACTCTCCAATAAAGGTAGGATTAAAATCCAAGGTTCCCCAATCATCTCTAGGAAGAGTATTAGAGGAAGAAGGATTACTATTAGGAATAGGAGTAGTGTGGGTTTGAATATTCAAACAAGGATTTGGTGCATCATCCGCATGAAGTGTATACATCATGTTGTTGTGAATAAACTTGACTCTACGGTGAGGGTTGGAAGGAACAACATGCATCTCATGCAACCAAGGTCTACCCAAAAGGAGGTTATAATTAAGAGGTATAGGCATAACATGAAAAGGAGTATTTAGGATGACCACACCTACTTTGATAGGTATGTTAATGTTGTCCAAAGTTTTCTTATCAATGTTATCAAAGCCATGTATACGAACATTGTTAGGTTGAATAGTTGAATCAACTTTAATTGCTTTGAGCATGTCCATGCTACAAAAATTAAGCCTAGATCCATTATCAATCAAGGTCCTATGAATGATACTCTTATTGATAGTAACAAAAACCATAAGAGCATCATATTTATTCTAAATTTCTTTAGAAGGTAAATCCTTTTGAGAAAATACAATGTTAGGAGGAACCAGGGTAGCATGCATGCATTGGAGGAAGGAATTGATGTTCTATTAATTAGGAGGTGGAGTGGGAAGAGTTGCTAGAGATTTTTTCAAGGCTTCATGGTAGGTAGGTGAAGTTTGAAGAAGCTCCCATAAAGAAATCTTGGCAAGGGTATTGCACAATTAGTTTTTTGAATCATACTCCTTGCTAGGAAGACGGGGTGGAGGAGGAAGAATGGGTTGAGAAGGTGGTAAAGAAGTAGAAACCACTAGATTAGGTTGAAGGTTATTCCTTATATGATAGGTTTGAGCTATCAAATCTTGATCATTGAAAGACTCTAAAGACTCCATAGGTTTACCTTTGATAGTAATGTGAGGACAAACTTTGATAGTCAACAAAGGTTTTGGATAAACCATGTTAGTTGTCTCAATACTACTAACAGATTCACAAGAAGGAAGAAAAGAAGACATCCTAGGAGGAGATGAGGTAGGATCTTGATTCAAAATAAGATAATTACTAAGAGGGAGAGCATTAAGGGAATTCATATCATTCTCCACTAATGCCTCATCACTAGAATGAATCCCAAATGGATGTAAAGCATCTATAATGTCATCTTCTTTCACTAAAATGTCTACATAAGGGGAGTGTGTTTTAGAAAAAGAGTCACCATAATGTATGAATATGTCATCCATTAATAAATCACCCTCTTGTATCAAAGCTTGTTCACGAAGAGGGGATAAATCAATGTCTTTATCCAAGGGTTCATCCCAAAAAGTAGAATCATCCACAATGGTTTCATGAGGAAGAGAGTAATCAACATCCAAATCCAAAGGTTCATCCCAAATAGGAGGATTATCATCCCTATCAATAAAGCACATTGTAGGAGTGCCATAAATCACTAAAGTTTGATCCCTAAAGGAAAAGAAGGTAAATTATATTCTAAAGTAGGCTCATAGAAAAGACATATATTAGGAGAATAATTAACATCAATCCCCAACTCATCTCCATGAAGAGAAATATGATGGAGAGATAGATTAAAGTCATCTTCTTGCTATAATATATCCTTACAAGGTAATACAAGAGAGGAAAAAGAAACATCACACACACTAAATAAAGTCTTTCTAGGTGTAACACCATGCAATGGTAAGGTAAGAGGAAGATGTTGTGTAATCCCAAAAGTTATAGAAGGATGTTTGGAAAACACTTGAAACAACTTGTGCAACATGATAACAAATAAAGAAATGCATAGAAAATAGGTCTAGATATATCCAAATGCATTCAAATGAAATTTATAAGCATGAAAAGGAAATCAAACACCATAAACACAATAGGGCATCTAATTCCACAAAAGATAGAGGGTAAGCTTGTTGGGTTCACCAAAATATATATAGTGAAAATGGATCCACACCATACAAATGAGAGGAAGAATACCAAGATTTATCCTCCAATGAGACCTGATCAAAACATAGGTAAGTGTCAATTCGTGATCTATACAAAGGAGATAAATGGCTTGGGTTAACTTCTACCTCACCTCTAGAAAGAGAGGGTTTAGAAAAGAGAAATTGAGAATATTTGAAAAGTAAATCTAGAAGACTGATATTGAAATGAAGAAATAAAAAGTACTTACCTCCAAAAAAGAATCTGCTGAAAACCTTGTCAAACAATCTCAGAAATTGTTAATTTTCACAATTCTAAACTGAATCTACGAGATCTACAAAATCCAAAAAAATTTCTTTTTCACTCCAAGTTGAACTTTACCCAAATAAAGGTCGACCTTGACCCCTTTATGTCGACCTTGACTTTCACTGCTTTGATGGAAATTCTTTGCATGGATCTTGAAAGTTTTCCAAAAAGGGTATCTGAATCTACTATGTAATTCACTATTCCACACATACACCTGGAAGAAAAATGGTTTTTTAGTTTTGATGGGGGGTTTTCCTTAGTTAAACCCTAGTTTTGGAATTAACCTTGAAATATAATTGAAATTGTAGTAATAAACAAAGTGAATAGAAAAATTCACCTTGCTTATGTTGAAACCCTTGTGGAGGATTCGAATGCTTGAATCCACAAGTATGGATTCTCAAAATGGATGATGAAATGTAAGATGTAGGATGTCTCAAATCAATTTCCTTTATATCTTCAACACCAATCTGGAATGGATCTTGAAATAGGAAGAAGCTTGAATGGATATGGATGGAGAAATCTTCAACAAGAGGGTTCCATAGAGCTTGAATCCTTCAATGGCTACCAATGGATCTCCTTGATGAATTGAATCTTGAATGCTTGAAATGCTTAGGAATAGATGATTTCTTGATTGCTTCATTCTTCTTCTTGCTTGATGATTGATTTTCTTGATTATGTTTTTCCATGGATTGAAATGAGAGAAGGATTCCTTATATACTAGTCTAGGGCACAAACTTCTAGAGAGGTCGACATAGGAAAAATAAATTCCCATTAAGTCTATACCCTTAAAAGTGGACCTAAATTAATTATCTTTTGAGAGTTTACTATTTTGAATCCCAAAATAGCTGACCCGAAAGCGAGAAAAGAAATATTTCTGAAACTTGATATTCAAAAACCTTTAGAATTTGAAATCTGGACCCTGGGTTAGGGTCGAGGTTGAACCTAACCTAGGTCAGGATCAAGATCAACCTTGACCTAGATCAGTTTCAAGGTTGACCTTGACCCTGAGATCAAGAACCTCAAATTCTTAGAGCAGGATGCCAAATTTAGGTAGGAAAGAAGTGGAAAATAGGGCAGGATAGGGGAAAAAGCCTGATCCAAGTCAAATACCCATTCAAGGCGTTTGACATGGCCCCAAACCACTTACTTGGAGGGATAAACCAGTCCTAAATGGAAGTGCTTCCATTTTTTGATGATACAAGGACTAATCACTTTTATTAGCCTTTAGAATGACCATTTTTATCGATCCTCAAATTGATATCTTTTAGCGGTCCTTAGATTGACATATTTTATTGGTCCTTAGACTGATCATCTTTATGGATCCATACAAAGACTATGTTTTCCATATGACTAATCTCATAGACCACCCTATGTGCAAACCATTTTCTTTCAAGGTAGAGTTGACTAGCATAGCATAGCTTGCTAGACCATCAATTATCCTTTTATCTCTCTCTTTGGGATAAGTGGAACTAGCATAATACAACTTAATAGCCTTTCTACTCTTTCATCCTCTTCATGTCCCATGGATCACCTAGAAGAACACAACTTTCTAGATTGTCTAATTCATGGTCTCTCTCTTCCCCTCCATGCTCTTATAGCTTTGATAGTGGGTTAGGTCATGGAGTGTTGTTCTTGATTTATTCTCTTTCCCTTTCTATGTGACCACTTATTCTTTTTCAATATCTTTTCAAACATGATGCTAGTAGTTGGGACAATTTCTCGATCGAGGTCTCTTTAGCTAGTTGATTGGAGTCTTATTTATAGTACTAACCCATTTTTTTTGTGTCCCTCTTTAACTAGTTGATTGGAGTTATATTTTTAGTACTAACCCCTTTTGTTTTTGACTTTGTCCTTTTTCATCTTTTGTTTATTTTCTTTTATTTTTGTGCCCTTGTGCATGGTTTTTTAATTTGAGATCCTTCATTTGGGGGCTTGTCTACTTATGCTTAGTGATGTATTATCTCTTCACAATTTTCCCATGATCATCTCTCTCTTTCTCTTTTCTCTCATCTCCTTTACCATGAGCATGAGGTTGGCTCATACTCTCGCTAAAGTGGGGGATAAATGTACCATCGTAAATTGTAAGTACCTTATTAGTGTGTATGATTTCATGATTTTTTAGCATCCATCTTAGTATATTTCAATTTTAACATGCATAATAGGAATTTATATGACACTTAATGGGCACCTAAATTCAAATATGGGCCCTATGTTATTCCAATTTCATTTACAATTGAGGGCCATTATTTATAAGTGTGTTCCATTATTATTACTCCAATCCAATAATTTATTTAATCACATAGGCCCTATGTCACCATTTGTTATGCTATGCTTCATAATCTAGCATCCCCTAGTTTTCAAGGCCCATGGTTTAAATTTGAACCTTGATTAGTAGGTATAAAACATTGTAAGCATTCTATACCTCAGATTTTGGGCTAAGATTTAAATTAGGTAGTCTTGGTAATTTGGTAGGGTATTTGGATCTATTGTCATCTGTCATGAGTTTTAATCCCTAAAATATTGTGAAAGGTATGTAAGCACTCTATTTTCCCTCATTTTGGTATCTAGATCTATTTTTTATCCACAAGCAATAATTCACAAACCAAGATCAAGATTTTCAAGAGCTCTCTTACAATTTGTAGATGTCAAAATGTCCCTTGACACTCTTATCCCCCTAATTAAATAAATCTTATAAAATTAATGTACCCCTTTACCATATAGTTAATTTTGAATATTTAATTGTATTTATCACTTCCTCTATGTATTTGATTAAATTTATTTAATTAAATATATTCACTCTTCGTCTAATCCTAATCTATTTGAATTTTATTTTAATACTTCACCACTAATATATTTAAATTAATTTAAAACATTTAATCTCTCTTAATCATTCCTATTAAAATAAATTTATTTGTTTAAAATCCCTCCATCTCCTAATCTCATGAATTAATTAAACCCTATTTAATTAATCCTAATCTAGCCTAAAAACCTAACCTACCTCCATCACCATCACCTCTAAAACTACCATTTTGAGTAATCCTAGATTAATTAATCTAATTTTGGGATTCCTAAAAAGATTAATCCCTTAATGTTTCTCACATGTGTAAGTAACCCTTCCAAAGGTGGCCAACCACCTTCCTTAAATAACTCAACCATATCGTTACAACTTTTTCCCCACTTTACTCTTTCAAAGTTGCTCACACATGTGTGAGAAACCTTGAGCCATTCCCCTCTTGCACTTTGTCTCCAACCTTAAATGCCCCATCCCTTTTAAAGTTACTCACACACATGTGAGTAATTTTTCCTTTTTCACAGCCAACCTCTTTTTCTTGTGTGGCCCTTATGTGGCTTGCACATAAGCTCCACCACACCTCACCCTTCACTTCCCTCAAAAATCTATAAATATGAGCCTCTTCCTTTGTAATTTCATCCATTGACATTATGCATTGTTATCATGCTAGTTTAGTGTTTGAATTCTAGAGCATTTCATAGTATTTATCATGTTATCATAGCATCTCTTATTGCATATCATCTTAATCTTGTTTGAATCATTTAGCTTAATATCTTACATCTTATCACCATCTTGAATATCATTTTGATCATAGTATCTTTGAATAGATTTCATACTTAGTTTGAATCATCTTATATATCTATTGTAGTTGTATTTTAAAATTCATTATCATCATCTTAGGAAGCTTGCACACATTGAGATAGACTTGTTGTGTTTGGAGAGCATACCCACATTCTCTTTAAAAGAGAAAATCAAAGGGATCATGGGTGCATCCATTTTGGCTCTATTAGAGGTATGTGTTGAGTCCTGTGTGTTTTGTCATATTTTCAACTAACATTTTCCTTGTTTGAGATTGACTACACAAGTTATATTTTCACATATACATTTTGTCATACCTAGTGGGACCCACATCCTTATTTTTCTAATAATTTTCATGATTTTTTCGTGCACACATAGGAAACCCATCAAATTGGCATCTCTGTCATATGAAACAACATCTACATAGATTGACGTCCCTACTTATGTAGATTTAATATTGTGTTTTTGGGTATAACAATCTAGTTTTTTGTGGCACTAACTCAATTTTGTAGGGATTTGTGATTTTTAAGTGTTTTTGTGGTTTTTTGAGTGATTTGCATTCAGGAGTTTTACAGTCTTAACATTTTATAAAACTATTAAAAGATTTCAAAAATTTGAGTTTTTACTAACCACAGAAGAACTGGCATCTTTTCAAACTAGTGTTTACGCCCTAAACTAGTGTCTCCACCAGGTAAGTGCAGGTGTCAGTTTCTGCCATGTGTCTTTTCTATTTTCTATCATTTTTTATTCTAAACTAGAATCTCCATTTATATGTGTCTGCACAAATTAGTGTCTCTACTATTTTACATTTTTGAAGCATCTTTCTTTATGTTTTCTAACAACTAACATATTTGTGCAGCTTGTCATCACGTGTCAGAGACAAAAAAAATAAAAAAAAATACTACCAATTTGTAGGGTTTTCCTTATTTATTTCAAGTGATTTTTGTGTATCTTCATTAGATAGTTGTAGTTAGGTTTAATTAACATCAATTTGGAAAGAAATGAACTCTATTGTGTGTTTGGAGAGATCTTGACGGTGTAGGTACTCCCTTTAAGATTTCTCATTTTTTGTTTAGTTTAGAATCTCGTTAATTAAGTGATGATAATATAGAACAAGAAGTATCCTCTCCCCTCACCTTTGTAGATCTTGGGTGTAAGAGAAAACCACTTCTATATTTTCCTCAAGAGAATCATATTTGGAGCTTCTATTAGTCCAAGAAATGACCTCAAACTAGAAAATCCCTCTGGTAGGTATATAAATAGGATATGGGGTAAACCCTGGAAAATCCTATACTTGACCAAGCTTGGGCGAGGTGTGTTGATGGTAGTCTGGATTGGGCCAAAGTGCCAAAGTATACATCATGGCATGGTGCATTAAAAAAATATATAAAAGAATAATCATAAGAAACTAAACCTATGTTAGGAATGGGAACACTGAGAAGGGGGGGGGGGGGGTGAATCAATGTTCACTATATTTAATCTTTTTACTTTACTCTTGAAACTTAACTTGAATGCTTAAGTACTGAAATGAACATCAAAATAAACAAGATACATAAACACAACACATAACACCAATTTGGTTACGGGGAAACCCAAATAGGTTAAAACCCCGGTGGGAATTGACACCCACTAAGAACTGCACTAGTGTCTTATGATCCTTGTTAGAAGATCCACAACATTGTTAGGAGTTGTTCTTTACAATGCTTTTAGTAAAGTGACCTTGTCAAGGGTTGGACCCTATTAGGATTATTTTACAATAACCCTATTAGAGGTGGGGAAACACTATCCTAGAGCTCACTGCTCAGGTGGTGAAGGCTATAACCTTCTAATCTCAGATACACACTATATCTGTTGGATGAATTGGTGTTGTGACACTACTTGTCTGATCAGTTCCTTTTGTGCACTAATGCTTTAGCCCCTTGTAAAGCTCTAATAAATTCTAACTGCTCTTCACATACTTCTACTCTACTTATCTTATCTCTATATCTACTTCCATACTTTATTACAAAGGCGCATCTAATATTTATATGTGCTACCAAAATAATTAACTAGGTTGGCCTATAACCGATTACATACAATGCTTCCAAGTGAATTGACTCAAGTGTGTTTACAAAAAAAGATGTTTACATGTCTAAAATATAATTACAATAGGTTCATAACCTTTACAAAACAATATTATAACCGCTAATCAAAATAGTAATAGTCGGCTGCATACTCTACTATGTTCTGGCGTTCATTGGCTTTACCTCTTCAACTATCTGTATCTTTGTCATACTATCTTATCTGATCATGTGCTCTTAGACTTAGCATGAATACACAGTTACCATCTTAAATTCAAGGGCACATACCATAACTTGGTCATACGCACATGCGTTGATTTTTTGATCTACTGGTGCTTTGCTAACTGTCCAGTCTTCTATACTTAGCCATATTCTGACCTTATGGTAATGTGCACTGACTGCAAAACACTATATGACTTTGTTTCCATCACAAAAACACTATATCTAGTCATATACAATAGTATATTCAACTTTCCAACAATCTCCCCCTTTGTCATTAATGACAACAAAGGAATATGGTGAAGTTACTAACTGTACCCTTATACAAAATTATTTCTAACTTATATCTCCCTTTATACTCTATACTATACTTCTATACATCATATATGATACTCCATATTCTATATACAATACTCCCTCTTTGAAATTAATGACAAAGGTGCTCAAAAGATGTATCTAAGTACTTACAATGTTAGGACATCCGGATATGCTAGTTGCAAATTTTGGATCTTTTGTTTCCAAAATGCTATTAGTGTATTGACAATCTATAGATGGGCACATAAGGCATATTGTAGCTTCTCCATCTTCTTCAAGTCTATACTTGGACCTTGATCATATGTCACCATAGTGGCATTGATCTCCTTAATGTTCTGATTGAGTATATCTAGAGAGGGCGCAAGAGCATTCCTGAGCTGTGTTTTCCTTGCGCTTATTTTAGACATTTCTTTCTCAGCCTTTTCTACTTTGTCCACTTGTCCTTGATATACATTGTTACACATGTTAATGCCTAAAGTGGGATCTTCTATTGATTTTCTGACTTGCTCTATCATGGCCTCTACCTCCTAGATTTTCTTGTAGTGATCACCAGTCAGCTTATCTTGGTTCATATAATCAGCAGTGATATTTCTTCCCTTGGCTGTGAACTCTTTTAAGGATGCTTGACCTACCTTTAATGAACTGAGGTCAAGTGAAAAGTTTCCAACTAGTTCACTCAATCTTTTCTTCATATATTTATCTTTTGCAACTTGGGATGCAAATTCTTCCAAGCTAGAAAAGTTTTCTTTGAAGCTTGTTAGAATGTTGCTAACATCATCAACTGAATGAACCTTTTGTACCTTGTTTTTTGCTGGCAATAGATTATTTAGAATGTCTATTGACTCAACAAATAGAGGATTCCTCATCACCTGCTTCTCTTTTTATTTTTCCATAGCTAGGACACTGATCTTAATCAGGTCTTCTTCTCCCCAAGAGTCCAAGCTACTGGTGTTTGGTGTCAAACTTGACAACAATGATGCTAAGGGTAAGGGAGTGATAGGAGTGTTATCTATCACTTCTTGCTTTAATCTAATTGGAATTTCAATAGATGGTTCATTTGTTGGTTCACTTCCTTTTACCTCTTCTTCTCCTTTCTCATCTTCTACCTTTTCTTCCTCTTTTTTTGTCTCCTTCTCTTCTTCTTCACTTGTTAGATCTTCTATTAATACTTCTTGTAGCTTGGGTGAATTGTCACTACATAGAGTTTCAACCTCTTGTGTGCTCACAAAGGATTCCTCAAACTTATCCAAGTCATTGTCTATGGCTGCCATGGCTATGTCTACATTATCAATGAAGATTTTATCATCCTTTTGTGTCTTTACCATGGGCATAGACTTTCTTGCCTCTGTAGGTGTTACCATTGTAGGTGTTACCACTATAGGTGCTAAATCTTGAGGACCTGTCACTAGTATATTGGCGGTCTCTGTTGTTTTGTCTTTCTCACTAGGTGCTTGAGTGATGGGCATAGATGGAGGTCGCATGCGCTACTCTAAGAATAACTTCTCAAAGGCCTTTTCTGTCTCCTTTGTTATCAACTCATAGTCTTTGTTCATAATGTGTAGTGTTCTCATCTTTTTTCTTAGGTGTAGCTTCACCAAATTTAACAGTAGTGTCTTTTCTTCAATAGAAAATACTGGAAGATTGTCATCTAGTGTTTGTTCCCTGATTTTGAAGTCCTCTTCAGTGGTTTGTCTCTTTAAGGTATCCAAGATCTCCCATACCTTATCTGGAATGACTATCTTCAGTTCAAGAACCATCTTCTTGAATTTTATCATGTGCTTGATCAGCAACTCATGAATCTCAAACTTATCAATTTCATGATATCTATCATAGAACTTGGCTATATGATCTAGCCTTCCTTCTTCTACTACTCTGGCCCTTAAAACTTGAAGACTAGGAAGGAATCCTACCTCTGGAGGTGGCTGCACATTTTTCACTCTGCTTCTTGTGGCTCTAGTTGAAAGGTGGCTTGTGGTAGTTTATTTTCTCCCCTTAGGCATCTTAGGAGATGCATCTGTGGACTCAATATCAACTGTAATAGTGGGAACAAGATTGATATCATCAATTTTATCTTTTTTATCCTTTGGATCATCAGTCTTCTCAATCTTGACTTTCTTTAGTTTAGGATCATTAGTTTTGGCTTCCACTGTGGATGCGCTCTCAATCTCCAATGCTATCTTTTCTTCCCTTGCTTTATCTAGGTCTACCTATGGTACTCCATGAATTCTAAGTATCTTAGATGTAATCTTAGAGGCTTTTCTTTTAGTTGCTGCACTATTAAGAACTGCATCAACTTCTCACCTTTTCTTCATAAGTCCCCCATCTGGGTTCATTAGGGTCCTTAGGCACTGATAGCAATACTTGTGCATAGGCTTCCAAGATTGGTTCCTCAACCTCATATCCAAGTGGATGGATCCACTTTTTTCTAGGTTCAACTTCTTCCATACATGTTATATCAGTTTCTACCATAAAGAAAATGCTGTGTTTGTATTTCTCTACAATCTTTTTTGGTATCCTGTACCTCATTTGCATTTTGATCCTAAATGTCTTCAATTCTAACTCCATGAAATCCTTCAATGAGCCATCAATAGATGCCCTAAAAGATATTTGAGGCATGGTGGGCATACTTCTATCTAAATACAAATTTGAAACCTTTCCAAGTATATGGAAGTACATGTAGATAATCAAAGACCCAGACCTAAATATTTTGGTCTTATCATGCTTGATGGCTCTAATATTATCTATCAATTGTGCGTGCAAGATCTTGCACAGATTGAAATCACCATTTTCAGTGATAAGTCTTATTGTTCAAGAATAGTGGCTACGAACACACTATTCACCCTGTTGATGTGCTCAAACCTATAACCTAATATCATAGACATCAATTTTATGTCTTTCTCCTCTATAGGCTCAATTATCATTCCGCACCTATTACTTCTTGACTTAAATGCCTGTTCTACTAGTTTTCTCACATCCTTGCCTGTTGGAAGAATGCCACCTATCCTTGAAAGGCCTGCCATTTCATGAATAAGGTCTCTTGTGATTCTCATTGGCACTTCACCTATCTAGAATAGGTCATCATGAATCATACTGAGCAATATCTTAATCCATTTAGACTCATAAAACTCATACTCCATAGTATATTCAACTATGGGATGGTTTTCCAGTTGTGCAAACTCATTTAGGAAGGTTTTTTTGTGGCTTTATCATAGTTTCAATGTGTGCTCTAATCCTATCAAGTCCAACTGGTTCTTACTTGCAGTAAATGTATGCACAAATATCTTCAACATGCATGATGCCCACAAGGGGTTCTTGAGAATGCACCTTCTAGGTCATCTAGGGTAGACTTAAAAGGGTGCCTCTTGAAAATATATCTTTTCCTCTCCACAAAATCAAACACAATAGGTGTAGCCATAACTTGTTTTATCACTTGAAATCAATTTTCAAGAACTTCTGAATGATCATGACAAATTAGGGCTTTGCAACCGATCAATCACACTCTTTCACTAGTGAATCAACCTTCAATAATTCACAATCAACTTCTAGGGATTCTATGATCTCCAATTAGTCTAACTGTAATGCAATGGGTGGTCTATAAGTCTCTGTGTACTTTAAAGTGAAAATTCTGCCATGAATGCTTGCTGCATAAACTAGAATTTGACTAAGAACTTCCAACTTCCATTCTGCAATCGATCAAGTAGTGCGCTCTTGTACATAGCCTCAAATAATTTCCAAAAGGTTAAATCTAAAGGCACATACTTTGAGGGTGAGTATACCAGCTACGTAGGGGTCTAGATCTTAATTAGCTCCCCCTATGACCCTGAGGGTCATTCATCCAGATCTAGAGGGTGCATCCATTATGGATGCATCCAATACATACTCATCAACCTTATTCTTCTTTTCCTCTGACCAAATCAAGCTTCCATCTTCTGCAACTTTCACAAACTTGACTTCTTCAATATCCAATATTGATTTGTTTGGCTTTTTAGGGCTTTCCTGACTTTGTGTTCTTGATCTACAAAACTTTAAGATGTGTCCAACCTTGTTATTGTATGCAACCTAAAATGGTTGCCTAGACTTTGGGCCCCCATTCATCAATTTCCTAAATCAATGCCTTGTAGTATTTTTAATTTATATCAATTTCCTTGATCAAATTGTAATTAATTTAATTATTTCAATATTTCCTAAGGTTTGATCATTTTATCCTAAGCCTCATTTAATTAAAATAAAACTTCCCTTTTAATTAAATAAAATCATCTTATTAAAATAAAATTCCTCTTTTAATAAAATCCCCACTTAAAATATCTCTTTGTGTTGAAAAAGGAAATAAAATAAATAAAAAATCCATTTTTCTCTCCACTTTGAATCCACATACTTATAAATGGTGGGACTTTTTCATCTTTTTGCCTCTTAAAGAATCTTGAGCACATGGATCAACCAAAATTTAATCTCCACCATTGCTCATTTCTTTTTGGCTCTTAATCTTGACCGTCCGCTTTCCTTTATAAGGAGCCATCTCTTTCTCTTTTTCATATAGAAGATTTTTGTATTGTTATGCTGTAGGTTTGGGGAGCAACTTTGGAGAAGATTCTTGAGCACTTGAGCATGGATATTGAAAATTCTCTTTTCTTGTCTTCTTCTCTCATGCTTCCATGACAATCCATTTAGATTAATATTGCACTTGCATATTAGATTAGACTCATATTTCCTTTCATAGAATAGTTTTGCATAAGCATTTTCTTTCATAGATTAGTTTTCTTTCATGCATTGTTATCATTTAGAATATCTTTCATTTTTATTTGCATGCATACTTGATGATCATGGAGACTAGTATTCTTGTTTTTCCTCTTTGAATCTCTCATTTTGTGGTGTACTTGCATGGGCACAAACTAGGTCTAATTTGAGGGCCTCCATTACAAACCCTTGCACTCCATTAATAGAGAGCTATGAGTCACCATTTGAGACCTTATTCTTGAGCAATCTTGGATTTAATGACTCATAGACGTGTGACAACATTTTAGCACACATTTTTGGTGCCCCCCGTGGGGCACCAAAAATGTGTGCTAAAATGTTGTCACACTTCTATGAGTCATTAAATCCAAGATTGCTCAAGAATGAGGTCTCAAATGTTGACTCATAGCTCTCTATTCATGGAGTGCAAGGGTTTTTAGTGGAGGCCCTCAGATTAGACCCAGTTTTTTTTTATGCATTGTTATCATTTAGAATAGCTTTCATTTTCAGTTACATGCATACTTGATGATCATGGAGACTAGCATTCTTTCTTTTCCTCTTTGAATCTCTAGTTTTGTGATGTACTTGCATGGGCACAAACTAGGTCTAATCCGAGGGCCTCCATTACAAACTCTTGCACTCCATGAATAAAGAGCTATGAGTCACCATTTGAGACCTCATTCTTGAGCAATCTTGGATTTAATGACTCATAGAAGTGTGACAACATTTTAGCACACATTTTTTACCTTAGTCACAAAATAAAAAGAAAAGAAAAAAAAGAATAAGAGTTCTGATGGTGAAAATCATTGTGTGGTGGTGTCAGAACCTAAAAAAGTAAAAATAAATGATGTATCCAAGGGTGAAAACCTCTTTGAGGCATCTAAGGATGAGGTACTTGATCATCTCCCTAGCTACTTTCAAGACAGATCTTTAGTTCTTGTTGAGCCAACACAAGCAGTCAATTTAGGTACAGATGAGGCTCCACAGATAGTACACTTGGCTTAGTCCTTGTCACCACAAGAAAAAGAAGCCTACACTAAGTTCTTACAGAAAAAGAAGATCAATTTTGCATGGACTTATTCAGATATGCCAGGGTTGGACACTAATCTTATTATGCATCACTTGTCCATAGCTCCAGGTGTAAAACCAATCAAACAAAAATTGAGAAAGATGCATCATCACATAGCTCTTCTAGTCAAAGCAAAATTAGAAAAACTCCTTGGTGCAGGATTTATAAGAGCTATTGACTATGCTGAATGGATATCAAACATTGTACTAGTTTCCAAACATGATAAATTCATTTGAATTTGCATAGATTTTAGAGATATCAATAGAGCATGCCCAAAGGATGATTTTCCACTCCCTAATATAGACATGATAGTGGACATGATTGCGGGTTATGATATTTATTCCTTGATGGATGGTTTTTCTGGATACAATCAGATTAAGATAGCTCCCAAAGATCAAGAAAAGACTGCATTCACTTGTGCATGAGGTACCTATTGTTGGAACATTATGACTTTTGGATTAAAAAATGCAGGAGCCACCTATCAATGAGCTATAACAACCATTTTTCATGACATGATGCATAAGAAAATGGAAGATTATGTGGATGACACCTTGGCCAAGTCTAAGAAAAGAGACACACACTTAGATGATTTAGAAGTCATTCTAGATTGCATGGAACAATTTCAAGTAAGGTTAAATCCTAAAAAGTGTGCATTTGGTGTCACCTCAGGAAAACTTATAGGCTTCATCATTTTAACAAAAGGAATAGAGGTAGACCCTAAAAAATTTCAAGCAATCATAGATATGCCACCTACTAAAAACATTAGTCAAATGAGGAGTCTTCAAGGACGTCTTCAATCCATAAGGAGGTTCATTTCACAATTGGCAGATAGAGCTCAACCTTTCAACAAGAACTTACACAAGGGAGTCAAATGTGTTTGGAATGAGGATTGTTAAAAAAGCATAGATCAAATGAAGAAATACTTGGAAAATCCTCCTATTTTAATGCCTCCTATCCTAGGGAAACCACTTATTCTATATGTTTCAGCAACATAATCTTCCATGGGGGCATTACTGGCTCAACTTGATGAACATGGGAAAGAAAGAGAAATATACTATATCATTCTTACTCTTGTTTCATATGAGGTTAACTACACTAGCATTGAGAAATCTTATCTCACAGTTGTGTTTTCTTCCCAAAAGTTGTGACATTACATGCTTGCACACACAATACACCTCATAGCAAAAATTGATCCACTCAAGTATTTACTCGGTAAGGCTGCCGTCATAGGTAGACTTGCTAAATGGATGATGATCCTTTTTGAGTTTGACATAGAGTACATTGAGCATAAATCCATAAAAGGACAAGCTATAATAGATCAATTGGCTGATTTCCCAATTCAAGATAATGCACCTATTCAAGTTGACTTCCTAGATGAACACCTCATGTACAAGACTGAAAGAACATGGAAGATGTTCTTTGATGGATCTTTTATGTAAAATGGTTCAGGAGTTGGTGTGTTATTTTTTTCTCCTCATGGGTACACAATCCCTAAGTCTTACAAGTTATTTTTCCCATTTACAAACAATATTGTTGAATATGAAGCTTTAACAAATGGACTTGAAATGGCCATAGAATGGAGAATCACAGAGCTACACATCTATGGGGATTCATAGCTGATTATCAACCAAGTTAATGAACAATATCAAACAAAAGATGAGAAACTGGTACCTTATAAGGAAATGGTTGATTCCTTAAAATGATACTTCACATTTGTCAAGTTTTAGCAAATCCCTAGAGAAGAAAACAAAGCAGCTGATGCTATGGCTACACTTGCTTCACTCCTTTAGTTAGAGCAGCATGAATCTAAATTTGAATTCCTAGTGGAAGAGCTACATTACCCTATTTATGACTCCTAAGAAAGCCATGTCATTTATACCCTTGTTGGTCATGAGTCATCCTATTATGGTGCCACTTACTCATACCTTCGCGATGGCATTATTCTTGAAACCTTTAACTGGTCTAAATGTAAAAACCTTACCCAAAATGCCTCTCATCATAGCCTTATCTCTCGTGATTTGTATAGGAGGGGTCTAGATGGAACACTTCTTAGATGCTTAGAAAAGGAAGAATCCAACCAAGCGTTAGTTGACATTCATGAGGGCATCTATGGGGGAAATTCCAATGGTCTTGCCATGGCCTGAAGGTTTCTTAGGGTAGGGTACTATTGGCCTACGATGTAGATTGATGTAGTAGATTTTGCAAAGTCATGTGAAAAGTGTCAAAAACATTATAACATAATACATGCTCTAGGAAGGGAGCTCATTCCTTCTATATCTCATTGGCCATTTCAGCACTGGGCCTTTGATCTTGTTGGGAAGATTCATCTCAACTCATTAGGTGGACACAATTTTATTATCATTGCTACTGATTACTTGACTAAATGGGTAGAAGCTATTGTTAAAAATAGGGAATACTGAGAGGGGGGGGCTTAATCAGTATTCTAAAAACTTTATCTTTTTCCCAATTATGGATATAACAGATTATCTTTATACATGCATAAGATAAGAAGCTAAACAACATGCTTAACAATAAAGAACTCATAACACATTATTTGTTCTCAAGGAAACCCTGGCCAAGGGAAAACCCCGGTGGGGATGGTACCCACAAAGATCCACTAATAAAAAGTATCCTATTAAGGATGTTGACCCTATTAGGAGTCTATTACAAGCATATAGTGTATCAGTCCTGATTAAGAGACTATAGGCCTTGTTAGAAGCCTCAACCCTGTTAGGAGTTGTAGTACAAAATGTGATTACCAGATGAGCCCACTGCCCAAAAAAGTAATGTAAAATATAAATTGATTACAAAATAGGTTAAGGTACATAACCTTATACTACTAGCATCAATATCACTTCACTGCTCTTTCACTATTGCTATTACATATATTTCATATACTTCACATCATATCACTTGTCTTTCTTTTTCAATACTACTACAATTTCTCACAATTACAATTACAATTACATTTAAATTTATACCAATAGCTTTATCCAAGAGTTAACATCTAGGATGTCATCCCTTTATATTGTTAAGTCATTATTTTGATAAACAAAATAATCCCTTAACTCTTTACTAGTTCTGTCTTCATATTCTTTCTTGTCGGCTTCACACTGTCTTCGATAAAATTGTCATAACTTCTTCTGTACATGCTGTACTGACTTGCACTTTGAGATGGGTGATCAATAAACATCATAGAGTCTATGTTCAAGTGTGCAAGCACTGAACTTACTCTAGTCAACATCACAAACAAAAACTGTGTCCAGGTTCACTGGTAAAACACTGTCTCACACTTAGACAAATTTGCAATGCGCTTTGTCATACTTGCTCTCTGACCTATGTGATCTTCATGTGGATCATATGTTTCCATAATGAAAACATCTATGTAATCAACTCAAAAAAATTTCCAACAATCTCCCCCTTTGTCATTGGTGGCAACATATGAGAAAATTGGCTAAGTGTACAACTCAAAATCTCAAAATTATTCAAAACTATGGCCATAGTATAAAATACATACTATCCTTATAACTCCTCAAAAAATTATTATTGCCTCTAATATAGTACTCCCCCTAAGAGTAACAACCCTTATCATATACTATCAATTTTCTTCTATATATCTCTCCCCCTTTGACAACAATGACAAAATAAGGTAGGGAGGGTCACAAAATTGTATCACAAAAATTTATACCTCAATTCATTTATTGAAAAGTCAGTAGGCTTGCAACACAATCTGCAAAATCTATCTTCATGGCTTCTATCTCCTTCTCCCATTATTTCTTAATGGAATCTACCACATTAAGTAGTGCTTTCAGTCCATAAGAAGAAATTTCACATGCTTGGAGGTTTTCAAAGTTAAATTTTTGAAAAGATGTCTTTGCTGAAAGACATTCTTCCAATTGTTCTTCAATTATGCTCAACTTCATAGAAGCATGCTCTCTCAAAAGAGTGTATCTTCTCAATTTCCCATCTTTCTCATCTTGTACAACTCTGATTTCATCATAAAGTTTTCTAAATTTCTTCTCAACATTACAGACCTTCACATTGGGATTAGACAGAAGGTTTGTTTCATTTAGAATTTCCGCTTCCTTCAACTTTATCTTCTGGTCTTCCTCAGTAGTCAAAATCTCTGATTTTGTACACTGTATGTACAAAGATTTTCCTATTTCCAAATGCTTCCTCAAATCCTTGATACAGATATCAAGAGTATTGATATCATTGCTGATATCCTGACTGATGTTCAAAAGCATTCTTGCCTCATAGTCTGCTTGTGCTTTCACTTTTGCAATATCAGCTAGGTTTGTGAATTCATTATCAAAGGTGCTCATTACCTTCTTTTCCTTCTCCATAGGGTCTATTTCTGATATTTGTGTAGTCATAGTACTTTGTAACTTCTTAGTTAGTTCCTTCAGAAACCCTTCAAGACTCTTCACCTTCTTATTCTTACCAATTATTTTGTTTAAGGATTTAATCAGTTTCAACTGATCATCATCATCTACTTATTTTCCCAAATGCTCAATCATAGATCCAATTTGAGTCTTCTTTCTAGTCTCAGGAGTAAGATTGATATCTTCTTTGGTGGGAATGGGGAATTGTTCTTCTATAACTGGTGGTTCTACAATTGTGGTCTCTATCATCTCTTCTTCTTTTGTAGCTTCCTGTTCCTCAAATGTCGAATTGTCAACAATGTTCTCCAAAGTTTTAAATACATTTTCATTAGTATCCAAGGTGATTTGTGTAGCTTCTATATTCATTGTTTCATCTTCAGTATTAATAGTTGGAGAAGAGGGAATGTCCTCTTGTACCTTCTCACCTGCTTGCTCTATTGCAAGTGATTATTCTCCAACATATTCTACCATAACCTTGAGAATTGCCTGTTCTATCTTAGAATTTACTTCTTCATACCTGCCTCCCATAATCTGAATTATTCTCTTTTTGGTTCTCAAATGGGTGCTTAGGGCTTTTATGATATGATTGAAATGAGCTTCATCTCTTATCTCACAAAGCTTCCTCACAAGATTTTCTCTGATAGATGTCTCTTCCTCTGATGCTCTCTTCTTCCTATTCAAAATTTTGTTGTAAAGATCATCAGGTATCTGTCCTTGAATAGTATCAAACTTCTTGCCAGTCAAGATCATATGCTTCACAACTGCATTCTCTAGATTAAGTCTATCAGTATAATCATAAGGATCATAATGTTTGTTCATTCTTGCAAAGTCACCATTCTCAATAATTTTCTCATTAAGCTTTTCAACTTTTGGTTTCCAAGCTTTCTTCTTAGTAGTGACATCATCTTTAACTTCTGCAATCTTTCTTGGAATAGGTTGCACTAGAGTTTTATGCCTCTTTCTTGGTCTAGTGGCACTCTCCTTAACTCTTTTGCTAGGTGTGGAGGAAGTGGATCTAGAAGACATCTTTGTTTCTATGTCCTTCTCAGGTACTTCCACTTTCACCTTTACTTGTGGCTCTTCCTATGGTACTACAATTGATGATAAAGGAGGGATAGACAAAACTTCTTTTTGTCCACTCTCTCTGATTGCTACTGCTATCTACTTTGCTACCAAAAAATCTCTTTGTGTCATTCCTGTATCTTTTAGGATTTTCTTAATGGTGCTCTCAACTCTCTTCTTAGACTGCTTCTCTTCAATTAGAATCTTTGCGGAGTTGAAGTTCTCCTCAAAGGTTCCAAACTTGTTACACTGAGTGTCCAACTTACACTTTAGTAGTCTACTAACATACTCTTCAATTTCTACCTTAGATATTTCATAGCCAAGAGGGTCTATGAACTCTATTCTAGGCTCTATTGCTTCAATATAGGTAAGGTTAGTATCCACCATAAAACATATATCATCTTTATATTTATCAACAAGAGACTTAGGGATCCTTGATCTACTAGACACAATATTCTGAAATGTCTTAATAACAAGTACTGCACTCTCATTAACACTATCAGTAACATGCCTTCTATATACTACATTAGTCCTTTCCATTGTAGTTTTTCCACCATTCCAATCATTTCCTATGGCGTAAGGAAATCTCCTCAAAAGATGAAAGAAAAAATATGTGATTAGGGATGAGAACCTAAACTATGTATACTTAGTTTTCTTGATCTTCTCCAAGTTCTCAAACAATTGAATTCTAAGAATTTCACACATATCAACTGGTACCTTGTCAACACACATAAGATAGGCTGCATGTACCATTCCAGCTACCATGTCATCTTCTCTTGAATTTGCACAAAACTTAGTAGTTAGGATCTTGCATAAATATCTCACATCATCTTGTTTGATCTTACTAATCAAAATTCCTCTACCATTATAGGATGAATTTGTGTTGTCAATGACTATTTTTCTCATGTTTTTCTCATTAAAAGGAATAGCTCTAGTCTTAGATAATCTAGTGACTTCATGAATCAAATCAACTGTAATATCTATCACTCTATCCTCTAGCCAAAACTTTCCAGTATGAGTTTTTCTCAAAATAATCTTAGTGCATTCTTCATTATCAAATTCATACTGTAATCCATATTTGAAAATTTCATTATGTTCCAAGTATTCAAAACCTTGTTTCAATGTCATATCCTGATTGTAAATCTTCTGATATTCATCTATGAAATCACTATCATTTACTGTCTCTAGTTTGCATCCAAGATAACTTCTAACATTCTCTAAATGTAAAACTCCATCTGGCATGAATGATAATGCAAACCTAGGGTCTTCTTCCAAGGGTTCTATTGGTTCCCTTTTCAATTTAGGTCTATTCTTATCTCTGACATTGTGTATTAAGGAAACATCCATGATTTCTTCAAATGTCTTTACTGATTCAAAGATTTGTCAAGTAAAATACCTTAATTTCATGATTTTAGGGCTTGCATAGATTTGGCACAAATTTCTTCTCCAAATCCTTGCAAAATGCTTTCAATCACTGCTCTTTGATCTCCTTGACACTTGAATTCACTTTGACAATCCAATAATACCAATCAAAACCTTCTATTAATTCAATCTCACTTAGATCTGACATCGCATTCAATTCTTTTGCTGCTTCTTTCCAAAAAGCTGTCTCTGCTAACCTGAAAAACTTAAAACTTCTTGCGATCTCGCAAAACATAATATTTTTCTTTACTCTCTTAACCATAGCATTAGAACATCATAAACTACCTTGCATTAATTGCACAAGACTGAGTTCATCATATATCTACTTCTATACTAAATCTAAGTTCCTATTCTACTGCAATTTACATAAATTAAGTACTTTGAGACAGGTCAAGTAAAGATTCATTCTTACCTTTCAATACTTCACCTTCCTGATTACCTTCAATGTTGAATATGTTTCCTTGATCTATGCTTTTGATAAACTTCACTTCATCTAAATTACTACAACATCCTTTCTGATTGTTACTAGAATCTTCATTTCTTCTTGCATTATTTCTGGGGTTATGATAAGGATAAAAAACTCTATTGTTCATTCTACAAAACCTTGCTGTATGTCCAATCTTGTTACATTTCTAACAAACAATTCCATTGTTTCCATATCTTGGTCTAGGTTGATTGATTTGTGATCTACAGTTTCTAGCAATGTGTCCAACCTTATTGCATCTATAACATACTACTCCACTTCTTCTGTTCATATCTTCAGTAGGTTTCTTATCTGCATTGTTAGTATTCCTAAACATTCTACTGCCATCATTATTTTCAATAAATTTAGGTTTCCTACAATCAATAGCTCTATGTCCAAAACCATGACAATTGTAACAATAACCATTAAAAGGTTTAAATTGTTTACCTATGTAATCTCTCTTCATATGACCAATAGTATTACAAGAAAAATATCTACCTTTGAATTCTGTTTGATACCTTTGGGTGATTCCTCTTGCTTCGGTGATTCTTGTTCTGTAGGTGTATCTTTAGATTTGTTGATCTCATCAGGATTCTTCTCATCCATGCTTTCAGATATCTTCAGATCTAGTTCCTTGCCTTCATCATTTGCTTTGAAAGTGTTGAATCCACGACCAGTCTTATCATAGAATGGTTTCTGATAAGATATTTGTTCATCAATCTTCTGACTAGTTGAATATAGCCTTTCAAGTTGTTGTTTGGATTGAGTCAATTCACCTTTCAAAATCTTATTGTATTTCTCAAGTTCATCATACTAAAAATTAACTTTCTCAAGTTCAGATGTTACTTTAGAAAGTTTAGATTTTAGTCCTTCATTTTTAGTCTTTAGACTTTCATTCTCAGATTTCAGATTTTCTTCATTCTTTCCATTTCCATCCTTCAAACTAAGCTTCAAATTTGCTATCTTAAGCTCATGCTTAAGGATCTCATTTTCTTTTTCCACATTTTCATCACAATCTTCAATAAAAACTTTGAATTCCTTTTCAGATCTTAGATCTTCCAATTTTTTTTTTAGTTTCTCAATGAGGTTCTTTGCATAATCATACTTTCTTTTCAGAGTATCTTTTTCAATAGTAAGCAAGTCAATCTATTCAAGAGCTTCTTTAAGATTCTTCTGTAGTTGATCCATATCCATAGAGATCTTACTCGAGCTACTAGGCTTTTCTTGAATGATTATTTTCTGAGTAACTAAGTTCTGATACCAATTGTTAGAAATAGGGAATACTGAGAGGGGGGGGTGAATCAGTATTCTACAAACTTTATCTTTTGCCCAATTATGGATATAGTAGATTATCTTTATACATGCATAACATAAGAAGCTAAACAACATGCATAACAATAAAGAACTCATAACACATTATTTGTTCTCGAGGAAACCCTTGCCAAGGGAAAACCCCAGTGGGGATGGTACCCACAAAGATCCACTAATCAAAAGTATCCTGTTAAGGATGTTGACCCTATTAGGAGTCTATTACAAGAATATAGTGTATCAGTCCTAATTAAGGGACTATATGCCTTGTTAGAAGCCTCAACCCTATTAGGAGTTGTAGTACAAAATGTGATTACCAGATGAGCCCACTGCCCAAACAAGTAATGTACAATATAAACTGATTAAAAAATAGGTTAAGGCACATAAAATTATACTTCTTGCATCAATATCACTTCACTACTCTTTCACTATCGCTATTACATATATTTCATATACTTCGCATCATATCACTTGTCTTTCTTTTTCAATACTATTACAATTTCTTGCAATTACAATTACAATTATAATTACAATTACATTTACATTTATACCAATAGATTTATCCAAGAGTTAACATCTAGGATGTTGTCCCTTTATATTGTTAAGTCATTATTTTGATAAACAAAATAATCCCTTAACTCTTTACTAGTTCTATCTTCATATTCTGTCCTGTCGGCTTCACACTGTCTTCTCTAAAATTGTCATAACTTCTTCTGTACATGCTGTACTAACTTGCACTCTAAGATGGGTGATCAATAGACATCATAGAGTCTATGTTCAAGTGTGTAAGCACTGAACTTACTCTAGTAAACATCACAAACAAAAACTATGTCCAGGTTCACTGGTAAAACACTGTCTCACACTTAGACAAATTTGCAATGCACTCTATCATAATTTCTCTCTGACTTGTGTGATCTTCATGTGGATCATATGTTTCCATAATGACAACATCTATGTAATCAACTCAGCCAAATTTCCAACAACTATCCCACTTTCTGTTGCCTTAGGCAAGACAGTATCTCTATTCATTCTGAACCATATCATTTGTTGATATGGAGTGCCTTCTGAGATTATCACTAATAATGGAGGTCAATTAAAAAATTAGGACCTTAAGAAACTCTACAAGAAATTCAAGATTAAACAACATTGGTCCTCCATTTACTTCCCGCAAGGAAATGGTCAAGTAGAGGCATCAAACAAAACCATTCTTAAAATCCTACATAGAATAGTTCATAAGAATGGTAGAGTTTAGCATTTGTAGATAAATCTAGCTTTGTGGGCTTATAGAATGAGTATTCATACTCCTACTGGGGCTACTTCTTTTTCCCTTACATATGGTGCCGAAGCAGTGTTACCTTTAGAGGTTGAGATTCCTTCACTTAGAGTTTCCCTCAAAGGTCTAGTTACAGATGAAGACTACCATGCCATGAGACTTCAAGAGTTAGAACTTCTAGATGAGAAATGTCAAGCATCATTTGACCATATGAGGGTTTATCAAAAGCGTATGTCCAAAGACTTCAACAAAAATGTTCACCCTAGAGAATTTCAAGTCGGAGATCTTGTCCTGCGTGAAAATCCTAAGAACCAACAACATAGAGATCAAAAGGGAAAATTTGAACCTAATTAGGTTGGACCTTACATCATTATAGTAGCTTTTGGGATAGGTGCTTATTTATTATCTACTGAACAGGGAGAGCAGCTTCCTAATCCTATCAATGTCTTGCACCTGAAGAAGTTCTATCCATGATGCACATTCTTTCTGGGGGTATCCTTTGTACATACTTATTGATCCTGAAAAAATCTAGAAAAATAGTATATTGTCAAAAATTTTGAAAATCTGAAAGTGTCCTAAAAAAATGATCATCTTAGTGAAAACCTAGCAATAGGCGCTTTGATGTATCTCAAAAAAAAAAATATATATATTCCAAAAATACCAAAAAAATAAAAAAATTCAAAAATTCAAAAAAGAAGAAGAAAAAGTGCCTTGGTGAAAACCTGGAAATAGGCACCTTGGTAGCAAAAATACAAAAAAATTATAAAAAGTCCTGAGAAAAAAAAAAGAAGGAAAATTTTTTGCAATAAAATCCAAGTGGTGAAAACCTAGAAATGGGTGCTACTTGAGGCCTTTGCACCCCTGTTTCTCAGCACACATCCTCGACACTTAGCCTTTCTCCATCATGCCTTGTCCTTGTTGCCTTTGTTTGGAATTGGTCTTTGTTTTTGTCTAGGGGGCATAACTATGTTAGCTTTGGTCTCTTAGATGTGTTAGTCTTTAGGACACCTCGCAAATGGTGTTTTTCAATACATCCCCAATTGTGTTTTTCAACACAACCCCTGACATCGAGTGTTTTTCAACACTTATCAGTTTGGTCTTACCCATTTTTGTCATGTGATCTTACCTACTTGCAAGCATTCGATCCTTATCCTCAGAACTCAGTATTAGTTAACACACTTAAATTTTTAAACACAACACAACATGCTTGAGCTATGTCATGATCTTTTCTTTGTGAGCTGACTATTATTGATTTTCATTGAGTGTCCTTGTCTAATAGGTCTCTCCGGGATGCATAGATAGAGGACTTGGGGCATGAGGAATGTTTTTATTTTCTTTTTTCTTGTGGGTGTGGTCTTGAACCTCTTGAGTGTCTCTTTTTGTTCCCTTGAAACACTTAGGAGATTTGAGGCATCATCCTTGACTTCTTTTGCACAACCATTCTTATGGTCATCTAGGCATCTATGCCTTGATGCGAGCATAGCTTTGCTACATTAAATTGGGTAAGCTAACATCAAAGTCATCTTGACCTTTATGTCTTTGATGCTTATGTTAGAATCTTTCCACATTCCAATCTGATATAAATCACATTCATATTTTCATAATGGTGCTTGTGACTAGTGATGATTGTGTGATTTTCCGATGTCCGTTAATAATGGCCCAATGATGAAAATAAGTTCTGTAACATTCTCTAATGAATGATGAACACAAAATCCTATGTTATAGTTTCTCTATTGCAAGTACACCTTTGCATTTTCATGTAGCTTGCATTGTTAGACTTCATGTTAATTTGCATTTTTAGGCTGCATTATGAGTTTGAGAGGGTTTTCCTTCATCTTTCTTTTGGATTTTTAATCAACTGTGGTCACATTTTGATCTTCATTTCCTTATCTTATTTCATGATCTCAATCAAAATTTCCTATCTTAAACAGTTGATTGATTTTGAGACATTCTCTTTCTTGAGGCAAATTCTCTTTCTTCTCTCCATTTCTTTTCACCTCTTCCAAACTTCTATCTTCCACTCACTTTCACCCCACTTCTTTTCTTCTAATTCAACCTTGGGGCACAATATTTTATTCTTAATGATCTACCTTGGTTATGTGATCCTTATATCTTTCATCTTACATCAAGAACCTTATCTTCAATTTGATTTGATCAAATTTATCAAATTACTGTTTCTCCTCTATCTCATTTTGATTTCGATCACAAGGGCACAGTACCTATCAAACTTCAATCCTTGATTCAGCTTTATCAAACCTATCAATTAAACCTTGCTTAAGACTTGACAATTACCTATTTACAAGGGTGTTGGCCTTGTCTTTTTCAATCATCTTATCCTTGTCCTGATGTGTTCCCATCCGTCGATCACATCTCTTAGTTGTTTTGTGATCCCAAATCGATCTCACATTTCAACTTCATTATTTGACTACATGTGTTCCCATAAAGATCACACATGAGTCAAAGAGGGGAAAATGTATGGACCCTAAAATGGTCACCTAGAGTTTGGGCCCTCATTCATCAATTTATCAATTTCTTGAATCAATGCCTTGTAGTATTTTCAATTTATATCAATTTCCTTGATCAAATCATAATTAATTTAATTATTTCAATATTTCCTAAGGTTTGATCATTTTATCCTAAGCCTCATTTAATTAAAAGAAAACTTCCCTTTTAATTAAATAAAATCATCTTATTAAAATAAAATTCCTCTTTTGATAAAATCCCAACTTAAAATATCTCTTTGTGTTGAAAAAGGAAATAAAATAAATAAAAAATAAATTAAAAATCCCTTTTTCTCTCCACTTTGAATGCACATACTTTTAAGTGGTGGGCCCTTTTCATCTTTTTGCCTCTTAAAGAATCTTGAGCACATGGATCAACCAAGATTTAATCTCCACCATTGCTCATTTCTTTTTGCCTCTTAATCTTGACCATCCACTTTCCTTTATAAGGAGTCGTCTCCTTCTCTTTTTCATATAGAAGATTTTTGTATTGTTATGTTGTAGGTTTGGGGAGCAACTTTGGAGAAGATTCTTGAGCACTTGAGCTCGGGTATTGAAACTTCTCTTTTCTTGTCTTCTTCTCTCATGCTTCCATGGCAATCCATTTAGATTAATATTGCACTTGCATATTAGATTAGATTCATATTTCCTTTCATAGAATAGTCTTGCATAAGCATTTCCTTTCATAGATTAGTTTTATTTCATGCATTGTTATCATTTATAATAGCTTTCATTTTTATTTGCATGCATACTTGATGATCATGGAGACTAGCATTCTATTTTTTCCTCTTTGAATCCCTTATTTTGTGGTGTACTTGCATGGGCACAAACTAGGTCTAATCTAAGGGCCTCCATTACAAACCCTTGCACTCCATGAATAGAGAACTATGAGTCACCATTTGAGACCTCATTCTTGAGCAATCTTGGATTTAATGACTCATAGAAGTGTGACAACATTTTAGCACACAGTTACAAGAGTGATAAATAACTAGAGGCCTTAAATTCTTTGGCGCATTAATATGGGTTACCATTTTACACTATCTAGCTAAGTGACCATTATAATTACATATCTGACATGTAATACTTTGAGAACTTCTTGCATTTTTTTGATTATGATTTCTCTGATTATGCTGAGTCTTGTTCTTCTTACTTGTTCTACAATTCATAGCTCTATGACCAAATTTATTGCATGAATAACACTAACCATTGAAAGGTCTTACCTCTTTACAATTCCTTGCTATATGTCCATGCTTGTTACATGCATAACACATTTAGTCTACTGGCTTGCACTCATCCTTAGATGGTTCACTATTGTCTTTAGTTTGATTTTCAGTCCTCTTGGCATCTGTGGTGTCTTTTGGTGCTTTCATTCTTGCTCGCATATTATCAATATGATTTTGTGCTTCATTGAATCCAATGCTGCTGGTATCTCCTTTAAGCTTCTGAGCATATAACTGAGATTTTATCAGATCCTTTCTTGTGTGTAATTTATCAATGTGATTCTTTGCTTCAATCAATTCAGATTCCAACTTTTCTTTTCTATTTCTTAGCTACAAGATTTCCATGTTTTCTTGCCTCAATTCTTCATTCAGTTGAAGGTTCTCTTTGATCTGTTCATCATGAACTTCTTGATTGTTAGTTACCTTTTCATCCAACTCTTCAATCTAATCTTGTAAAGATGTGTTCTCCTCATTTGACTTCTTCACCATTTTTCCCAAATCATTGTTTGTACAATCCTTCAAATCTTGTCTAAGTTTCTTGATGAATACTTATGTACTACTGACTTTTAATTTTAGTTCTTCAATTTATTTCTTAGATCTATCAAGGTCTTCAAGAGCTTCCATAAGATTCTTCTTCAAATGTTTTTCTTCTTCTAAACCCATTGATCTCCTCAAGTGGTTAAACTTCTCTTAAGAAGACCATAACTTTGATACCAATTGTTAGGAATGGGAACACTGAGAGGGGGGGGGGGGGGGGGGGGTGAATCAGTGTTCACTATATTTAATATTTTTACTTTACTCTTGAAACTTAACTTGAATGCTTAAATACTAAAATAAACATCAACATAGACAAGATACATAAACACAACACATAACACCAATATGGTTATGGGGAAACCCAAATAGGTAAAAACCCCAGTGGGAATTTACACCCACTAAGAATTGCACTAGTGTCTTATGATCCTTGTTAGAAGATTTGCAACCTTGTTAGGAGTTTTTCTTTACAATGCTTTTAGTATAGTGACCTTGTCAAGGGTCAGACCCTGTTAGAAGTCTTTTACAATAACCCATTTAGGGGTGGGGACACACTGTTCTAGAGCTCACTGCTCAAGTGGTGAAGGCTACAACCTTCTGATCTTAGATACACACTATATCTGATGGATGAACAGGTGCTGTGACACTGCTTGTTTGATCAGTTCCTTTTGTGTGTTGATGATTTAGCCCCTTGTAAAGCTCTAATACATTTTAACTATTCTTTTCATACTTCTTCTATGCTTATCTTATCTCTATATCTACTAACATACTTTATTACAAAGGTGCATCTAATATTTATATGCGCTACCAAAAAAATTAACTAGGTCAGCCTATAACCAATTACATACAATGATTCTAAGTGAATTGGCTCAAGTGTGTTTACAAACTAATATTATAACCACTAATCAAAATAGTAACAATCAAATGCATACTCTATTATGTTCTAGCATTCACTGGTTGTACCTCTTCAACTATCTGTATCTTCATCATACTATCTTATATGATCATGCGCTCTTAGACTTAGCACGAATACACACTTACCATCTTAACTTCAAGGGCCCATACCATAACTTGGTCATACATATGTGCACTGATGCTATGATCTATTGGTGCTCTGGTAACTATCCAATCTTCTTTACTTAGCCATATTATGACCTTATGGTAATGTGTGCTGAATCCAAAACACTATATGACTTTGTTGGCATAATGAAAACACTATATCTAGTCATATACAACAGTATAGTCAACTTTCCAACAACCTATTCCTACATATTCATCCATGCCTCAAAGATATGAAAAACATGCATACAAATATGAAGAAATGAAATAAGAAAAGAAAACTTAAACTATTTCAACATTAAACATGCAATGCAAACCTCCGAATGACCAAGTATTCATTATGTTGTAGAAGGTGCTATCACTTTTTCTTGCAGATCACTATGTGGCAATTGATGCCTTTGACTCTTTGTATCCAATTCCAAATCTACCAAGAAAAGAAAAACATTGCTGAGGATAAGGATCCTCCTTTGACTTTGAGATCCACAAACTCAGGCGGGTATACCTTCTTGATTTACTAAATCTCACCAAATCATGTAGTGGATAGGTGTCTTAAAACACAACTTTGATCATTTTCTATACAAGACATAAAAATTAAAGAGTTGATTTGATTTTTTGATGACTTTCTACCTTGACCAGTGCTATAATCCAAGGGCACATAGTCTAGATGAGTACACATCCACTAAAATATATCAATGAAAGGAAATTAGAAACCAAAAAGGTGATCTATGCCTTACATATAACCTTCACCAAATCAGTAGCAAGTTATCAAATTCACACACCCTCTCCAAACTCTTATAAATAATCCCTAGGACTTATATGAAAGTAGTCTGTAACTATTTCACAATCTTCCTTATAGATTGATGGACAAGAAATGCCTTATAGATCTAGTACACAAGAAATCCAAAGAAACTCACAAAGACAATCAGATACTAAAAAGGGTTTGAAATAACACCTTTATTAACATACCAAACTTTAAATGTATTCAAGAAGAAAAGGGCATCCTCAAAGCATAAAAATAGGTCACATAACAACAACCCTTCTAATTGATCATGGAAATCCCTTTACAGGACATGGATTGCAACAAGCTTCTAATTGATTTAGGGAAAAACTAGGGAACCTACTAACCTTGAAAAGAAATCACATCATGCAAGTAATATAAAAAAGAATATGCTACAAAATATGAAGAAAAAGGATCCAATCTAATCTCCAGTTAAGGCCAAACCCTAACTGGCATGCCCCAAGAGTAGGAAATGCATCATGAAAACCCTCTAAGGCTCACGACTGCATAATAAATCACAAGACAATCTCAACCACTTCCTCATGACATGGATACCTTCAATTAGATGATGTGTCACTCCAGAATCATCTTTGGAGGCTAACATGATCATCACTGGTAGATTGGCCATATTTGCACTTATTCACCTGTCACTTGTTTGCAACTTGTCCTTTATACTCTATGAAATTGGATCAAATGAAGGTAAAAATATGATCTTCATGGTTCAATTAATTTTCACCTGCCTTAGCCTCAATAACCCTGTAGAAAAACCTTACAAAAATTTCAAAAATTCTAGCCACAATGGTTACTCCATCGAGTTTAAAACTTGGCTGTCGATCACTATCTTTCCTGACACATCGAACGACACATAAAAATTGACAAAATAGTCAATTTTCCTTTAAAAAAAACCAGCCACATCACCTCCCTCAGTGACCAATCAAAAATACTTGGCACCAAGAACCCACCTTTTACCTTTCTCATCTGGCTATACATGTGTTGTACAGTCATGAGCCCATGATTAATTAATATCGAGAACCTTTGCATAATGGTAACACACCAATTGTCATATCAAATCTGATTTGAGCATCCTTTAAAACCCTTCCTTCTACACTATGATGTCAAGGTAGACACATGTCATTCAGTTGTGATAGCATGATGAATAACCATCCATCATATTTCCATTGTGGTATTACGCTTGTCTTTAGATTAGCTTGATCTAACTATCCTTTACTCTTCACCTAAAAATCTGACATCGGTCTCACCAGCCGCTAGGTGTCGATCAATTGTGATCCTACAAAGGGTAATCTACTGACAAATTTTCATTATGAGATCACACCAGCCTTAGGATCAACTCAGATCTTGCACGGTTTAGCTCCTGATGAAACCATCACCACAAGCCTCCCTGATAACTTCATTGGGGATCAGTGTGCTTGACAATTATCTTTGCCGAAGCCTTTCTCATGTTTGATAGAAACATCAAATGATATTATGCCGATTGACAATGCCTAATACAAATCAGTAAAATACATGGTGATGTTGGAATGGGCATTGCGTGAACTTGAATACATGATTTATGATTGCCAATGAGGTAATCGGGAAAGGTTCTAGTGATAAAAGGAATTAAACCACAAGACTTAGGAAATATTAATGCTGAAAACTTAGGAAATTATAATGGGCCCGCTAGGTAAATAATGTAATAAAGAACATGGCCCCACCTAATGGTACTTTGAGACATGTAGAAAAGGGACTTAAGTGACCAAAAAAGGTAACACAAAGATAGAATAGGATAGGGTTTAGAAGACTTAAACATTTTTTGAAACCCTTGGCATGATTTAAACCCTATCTCTTCAAATTGGAACAAGATATGGAAAAGTTTATATGGATTCTTGGTAGAACAAGAAACCAAACCAATAATGGCTCTAACTAAGGATGCTTGAACATAAGTTCAACACAAGAAACTAGGACTCTAGGATGCAGACCACTCAAAAACAAGAAACTAACCTAACACACACTTAAAGAAAAAACACCCTAAACCTACTATGAATGGAAAATAAATTTAATTGAAGAAAGTTTTCATGAATTGTTCATGTACTGGAAACTCTTGGATCTCATTACAAAAATTTCTCAAGAAATATGAATCCTTTCCATGTATCTGATGAGTATATTGTTGGAAATTTGGCTAAAGTGAGTACATAGATGTTGTCATTATGGAAACATATGATCCACAAGAATATCGCATAGGACTAAGAGAAAGTATAGCAGAGCACATTGCAAATTTGTCTAAGTGTCAGACAGTGTTTTCACCAGTGCACCAGGATATAGTTTGTGTTTGTGATGTTGACTAGAGTAAGTTTAGTGCTTGTGCACTTGAACATAAACTCTATGATGACTAATGATGACCCATCTCAGAGTGCAAGTCAGTATGGCATGTACGAAATTAGTTATGAAAATTTTACTGAAGACAGTGTTAAGCCGACATGACAGAATATGAAGGCAGAATTGGTAAAGAGTTAAGGGATTATTTTGTTTATCAAAATAATGACTTAACAATATAAAGGGATGACATCTTAGATGTTAAATCTTGGATAAAGATATATGGAAGCTGACCATGTAAAGTTATTAGCTTTAATAACTTATATATATGTAATTGTAATTGCAAGAAGAGAAGATATGATGTAGTGTAGTGATGTAATATTGTAATGATATGATGTGAATGTAAGAGCAGTGAAAAGATATTGATGCAAGCAGCATAAGGTTATATACCTTAATCCATTTTGTAATAGGTATACATTGTACATTACTTGTTTGGGCAATGGGCTCATCTGGTAATTAGATTTTGTATTGACAACTCCTAACAGGGTTGAGGCTTCTAACAAGGCCTATAGTCCCTTAATCAGGACTGATACACTATATGTTTGTAATAGACTCCTAACAGGGTCAACATCCTTAACAAGATACTTTTGATTAGTGGATCTTTGTGGATATCATCCCCACTGGGGTTTTCCCTTGGCTAGGGTTTCCTCGAGAACATATCATATGTTATGAGTTCTTTATTTCCATTGCTATGCATATTGTTTAGCTTCTTATGTTATGCATGTATAAAGATAATCTGTTATATCCATAATTGGGAAAAAGAGAAATTTTTAGAATACTGATTCACCCCCCCTCTCAGTATTCCCTATTTCTAACAATTGGTATTAGAGCTTAGTTACTCGGAGAAGAATCATTCAAGGAAAGCCTAGCAGCTTGAGTAAGATCTCTATGGATATGGATCAACTATAGAAAAATCTTGAAGAAGCTCTTGAACAGATTGATATGCTTGCTGATGAAAGAAACACTCTGAAAAGGAAATATGATGATGCAAAGAAAATGTGATCCTTAAACATGAATTAAAGATAGAAAATCTAAAGCTTAGTTTGAAAGATGGAAATGAAAAAAATGAAGCAAATCTAAGATCTGAGAATGAAAGGTTAAAGATTGAGAATGAAGAATTAAAATCTAAACTTGGCAAAGTAACATCTAAATTTGAGAAAGTAAACTTGTAGCATGTAGGACTTGAGAAATACAACAAGATTGTGAAAGGTGAATTGACTCAATCCAAACAACAACTTGAAGGGCTATATTCAAATAGTGAGAAGATTGATGAACAAGTATCTTATGAAAAACCATCCTATGATAGGATTGGACTTGGATTTAATATATTCAGAACAAATGATGAAAGCAAGGAACTAGATCTGAAAGAATCTCAAAGCATAGATAAGAAAAAGTCAAATGAGATCAAAAAATCTGAGGACACACCTAAAGGAGAAGAACCACCTAAAAGAGAAGAACCACCAAACCAAGAAGAATCACCAAAAGGTATGCAAAGAGAATTCAAAGGTAGATGTTTTGATTGTAATACTATTGGTCACATGAAGAGAGATTGCACAGGTAAAAAATTTAAACCTCTTAATGGTTATTGTTATAATTGTCATGGTTTTGGACATATAGCTATTGAATGTAGAAGAAATAAAGTTATTAAGAATAATTATGGTAGTAGAATGTTTAGGAATACTAACAATGCAGATAAGAGACCTAATGAAGACATGAACAAAAGAAATGAAGTAGTATGTTATAAATGCAACGAGATTGGACACATTGCTAGAAACTGCAGATCACAAATTAATCAGCAAGGACCAAGATATGGGAACAAAGGAATTGTTTGTCAGATATGTAACAAGATTGGACATACACCAAGGTTTTTCAGAATGAACAATGGAGTTTTTCATCCTAACCCTAACCCTAGAAATCATGCAAGAAGTAATGAAGATGAAGGTAACAGATAGAAAGGTTGCTATAGTAATGTAGATGAAGTGAAGTTTGTTAAAGGCATAGATCAAGGAGACATATTCAACATTGAAGGTAATCAGAAAGGTGAAGTATCAAGTGGTAAGAATGAATCCTTACCTCACCTAACTCAAAGCACTTAATTTATGATAATTACAGTAGATTAGGAACTTAGAATTAGTGTAGAAGTAGATTTTTGATGAATTAAGTCTTACATAGTTAATGTAAGGTAGTTTATGATGTACTAATGTGATGGTTAAGAGCACAAAAGAAAATATTATGTTTTGCAAGATCACAAGAAGTTTTAAGTTTTGCAGGATAGCATAAATAACTTTTTGGAAAGAAGCGGCAAAAGAATTGAATGCGATGTCAGATCTAAGTGAGATTGCAGTAATAAAAGGTTATGATCGATGTTATTTGATTATCTAAGTGAATTGAAGTGTTTAGGAGAGAAAAGAATAGAGATTGGAAGCATTTTTCAGTGATTTGGTGAAAGATTTGAGTGCCGAATCTACGAAAGCCCTAAAATCACAAACTTGAGGTATTTATCTTGAAAAATCTTTGAATTGGTATAAGGAATTCAAAGTAGTCATGGATGTATCCTTAATTCACAATATCAGAGACAAGAATAGACCTAGAATGAAGAGGGAACTAGTAGAACCCTTGGAAGAAGATGATCCTAGGTTAGCATTATCATCCGTACTAGACGGAGTTTTGCACTTAGAAAATGTGAGAAGTTATCTTGGATGAAAGTTAGAAATTGTTAGTGATAGTGATTTTACCAATGAACATATGAACATTTACAATCAGGACATGTCATTAAAATAAGGATATGAACATTTGAAAGATAGTGAGATTGTTCAGTATGCTTTGAAGTATGAGTTTGACAATGAAGAATGCACTAAGATCATTTTGAGTAGAATTCACAATGGGAAGTTTTGGCTAGAGGATAGAGTGATAGACATTATGGCTGACTTGATTTATGAAGTCACAAGTTTATCTAAAGTTGGTGCTATTACTTTAAATGAGAAAAATATGAGAAAAATAGTCATAGACAACACAGGTTCATCCTACAATGGTGGAGGAATTGTGATTAGCAAGATCAAACAACATGATGTTAGATATTTATGAAAATACCTAACAACTAAGTTTTGTGCAAATTCTAGAGAAGATGATATGGTAGCTGGAATGGTTCATATTGCCTATTTAATGTGTGTTGACAAAGTGCCAGTTGATATGTGTGAAATTTTGAGAATTCAATTATTTGAAAACTTGGAGAAGATAAAGAAATCTAAGTATGCACAATTTAGATTTTCATCCTTAATTACATACATGTTTTTCCACTCATTGAGAAGATTTCCACACACCATTGCACATGATTGGAATGATGGAAAAACTACTATGGAAATGATAAATATAGTATATTTGAGACATGTTATTGACAAAGTAAATGAGAGTGCTAGAGTGCTATGTTAGTAGTGAAGACATTTCAGAACATGGTAACTAGCAAATCAAGAATTCCACAGTCACTTGTGAAGAAGTATAAGAATGATATATGTTTGATGGTTGACACTGACTTTAACTATATTGAAGTAGTGGAACCTAGAATTGAGTTCATAGACCCTCTTGGCTATGAGACATATGAGGCTGAAACAAAAGAATATGTTGGCAGATTACTTAAAAGTAAATTGGACACTCAGTGCAACAGATTTGGAACCTTTGAAGAGAACTTCAACTCGGCAAAAGCTATAATTGAAGAGAAGCAATCTAAGAAGAGAGTTGACAACACTATCAGGAGAATACTGAAAGATACAGGGATGTCAGAACAAGAATTCTTAATAGCAAAACAAATAGTAGCAGCAATTAGGGATATTGGATAGAAAAAAGTTTTGATTGTACCACCCTTGTCATCTAGTGTAGCACAACAAGAATCTACACAAGTCAAGGTGAAAGTAGAGGAACCAAAAAAGGAACATGTAACAACTAGATCCACTTCCTCCATAGCTGGCAAGAGAATGAAAGAAATTGCTACTAGACCAGGAAAGAGATAGAAGACTATAGTTCAACCAGTACCAAGAGTAATTGCAAAAGTAAAAAGTGATGACACTATAGTTAAGAAGAAAGCTTGGAAACCTAAAGTAGAAAAGCTTAATTAGTAGATTATTGAAAATGGAAACTTTACCAAAATGAATAAGTACTACAATCTTTATGATTATTTAGACAAACTTAATTTAGAGAATGCTATTGTGAAGCATATGATGTTGGTAAACAAGAAATTTGATTCTATTCAAGGTCAAATACCTAATGAGTTGTACACCAAACTACTAAATAGAAAGAAGAGAGCAACTGAAGAAGACACCAATATCAGAAAGAATCTTGTGAAGAAGCTTTGTGATGTGAGAGATGATGAACACTTGGAGTAGATATTAAAGGCCCTAAGCATCCATTTGAGAACCAAAAGGAGAACCATTTTGATTATGGGAGGCAGATATGAAGAAGTTAATTCAGATACAGAGTAGGCAATAATCAAGGTCATGGCATAAAACATTGGAGAGCCATCGGTTGCAGCAGAGCAAGCAGTTGAAGCTGAACAAGAGGATATTCCCTCTCCTTCATCTATTAACATTGAAGATGAAACTATGAATATTGAAGGAACTAAGGTCACCTTGGAAACTAATGACAATGTATTCAAGAACTTAGCAAACATTGTTGACAATTCGGCTCTTGATGAACCAGATAGAACTGAAGAAGCAGAGCAGACTAAATCTATCAGTGAAGAACCTAAGGAGACTGAGATTCAAGCACCCATTTCTTCCACATAAGAATCACTCTTACTCCTGAGACTAGAAAGAAGAAATAAATTGGATCTTTGTTTGAAGATTTAGGAAAGGAAGTTGATGATGATGACCAGTTGGAATTGATCACTTCTTTGAATAAAATCATTGGCAAGAACAAGAAAGTGAAAAATCTTGAAGGGAGTCTGAAGGACCTTACTAAGAAGTTACAAAGCATTGTAACTACACAAATCATAGAGGTAGACCCTTTGGAGAAAGATAAGAAGGTAATGAGCTTTTGACAATGAATTCACTAACCTATCTAATATTGCATTAGTGAGAGCTCAAGCAGCTTATGAAGTTGAAATGCTTTTGAACATTAGTCAGAATATTAGGAATGATATTAGCAGTCTTGATATTTGCATCAAGAAATTGAGGAAAAATTTGGAGATAGGAAAATCATTGTACATACAGTGTACAAAACCAGAGATTTTGACAGCAGAAGAGGAACAAAAGATCAAGTTGAAGGAAGTTGAGATTCATAATGAATGTAACCTTCTTTCTAGACCTAATGTGAAGGTATGTGATGCTGAAAAGAAAATTTGGAAGCTTTATGATGAAATAAGAATATTGCAAGATGAGAGGAACATAAAAATGAGGAGACTCACTCTTTTGAGAGAACACATCTCTATGAAGTTGAGTATCGTTGAAGAGTAGTTAGAAGAATTTCTTACTGCTAAGACATCCTTTTAGAAATTCAAATTTGACAACATCCAAGCTTGTCAAATAGCAGCTTATGGATTGAGCACATTACTCAATGTGGCAGATTCCATCAAGAATTCATGGGAAAAGGAGATACAAGCTATGAAAGCTGATTTTGCAGATTGTGTTGCAAGCCTGCTGGCTTTGCAATAAGAAAATGAAGGTATAATATTTTTTTTGGGATACAATTTTGTAATCCTCCCTACCTTATTTTGTCATTGTTGTCAAAGGGGGAGAGATATTAAAGTAGAAAATTGATATATTTGATAAGGATTGATACTCTTAGGGGGAGCATTGTATTAGATTTTATATTTTGAGGAGTTATAAGGATAGTATACATATTCTATACTATGGCCACAATTTTGATACAATTTTGAGATTTTGACTTGTACTCTTAGCCAATTTTCTCATATGTTGCCACCAATGACAAAGGGGGAGATTGTTGGAAATTTGGCTGAAGTGAGTACATAGATTTTGTAATTATGGCAACATATGATCCACATGAAGATCACACAGGACTAAGGGCAAGTATAGTAGAGTGCATTGCAAATTTGTCTGTCAGACAATGTTTTCACCAGTGCACTAGGCTATAGTTTGTGTTTGTGATGTTGACTGGAGTAAGTTTAGTGCTTTCACACTTGAACATAGACTCTATGATGACTAATGATGATCCATCTCAAAGCACAAGTCAGTATGACATGTATGGAATTAGTTATGACAGTTTTACCAAAGACAGTGTTAAGCCGACAAGATATAATATGAAGGCAAAATTGGTAAAGAGTTAAGGGTTATTTTGTTTATCAAAATAATGACTTAACAATATAAAGGGATGACATCTTAGATGTTAAATCTTGGATAAAGATATATGGAAGCCGACCATGTAAAGTTATTATCTTTAATAACTTGTATATATGTAATTGTAATTGCAAGAAGAGAAGATATGATGTAGTGTAGTGATGTAATATTGTAATGATATGATGCGAATGCAAGAGTAGCAAAAAGATATTGATGCAATCAGCATAAGGTTATATACCTTAATCCATTTTGTAATAATTATACATTGTACATTACTTGTTTGGGCAGTGGGCTCATCTGGTAATCAAATTTTGTATTGACAACTCCTAATAGGGTTGAGGCTTCTAACAAGGCCTATAGTCCCTTAATTAGGACTGATACACTATATGTTTTTAATAGACTCCTAACAGGGTCAACATCCTTAACAAGATACTTTTGATTAGTGGATCTTTTTGGGTATCATCCCCACTAGGGTTTTCCCTTGGCCAGGGTTTCCTCAAGAACATATCATGTGTTATGAGTTCTTTATTTCCATTGCTATGCATATTGTTTAGCTTCTTATGTTATGCATGTATAAAGATAATCTTTTATATCCATACTTGGGCAAAAGAGAAAGTTTGTAGAATACTGATTCACCCCCCCCTCTCAGTATTCCCTATTTCTAACATTTATAAGGCCCTAACCATAATGATTCAAATTTCTTGTGTTTTCCTTTTGTTCTTAGCCCCAACATTCCACTGAAGGACAAAATCATATGGATGGATATTTCTATCACTGGTTCTCTTGTCAAACAAATATTTCATTTTTTGTTGAGCCTTCAAATTCTTCTTCTTTTATTCTCTCTTGATTTCATCCAATTTAATTAGTTGTACCATCCTTTCTTGCATTGCATCAGTTGTTTCTAGCTCCTCATCACAAATGAACTTATATACAGGGATCTGATTATTAAATGGTAACCTTGCTTGTAGTCCATAAACCAATTCAAAAGGGGACTTTCTAGTAGCTCTCTTCTTAGTAATTATATCAACCCATAGAGCTAAATTCAACTTCAAATGCCAAGTCCTCTTGTTACCTTATAATTTTTTCTTCAAGATATGCATAATACTCTTATTGCTATATTCTACTTGTCCATTGCTTTGTGGGTGATGAGGATAGGATTAAGACATAACAATACCATTATCATCACAAAACTATTTAAATTCCTAAGACCTAAAGCACATATCATTATCCATAATAAACTTGACTGGCACACCAAATCTATTAAGTATATTATCCATCAAGAAATCAATTACAACCCTACTAGTTGCTTTTTTTGTGGGAATTGCCTCAATCCACTTTGTGAAGTAATATGTAGCCACCAAAATCCAACTGTGACCACCTATTGATTTCTTTGTGAACTCACCAATGAAATCCAACCCCCACATAGAAAAAGGTGCCACAACCATTACTGGATTCAACAACAAAGCACTTGAATATTTTAGCTTGGAAGAGAACTTCTGACAAGACTCACACCTCTGCACAAACCTGAAAGTGTCTTTAAATAAGTAGGGCCAATAATAACCAGCCCTCAAAATCTTATGAGAAGTTGTCCTAGCAGAATAGTGTCATCCATAGACACTAGCATGAATTTCCTTCAAGACTTTACTAGCTTTTCATTCATCTAAACATAATAACAACACACTATTTCTATCCTTCCAGTACAAATCACATTGTATTAATGTGTATCTTTGGGCTTGTAGCCTGAGAGTCCATTTTTATTATTATTCATATTCTCAGGGCACTTGGCATTTTTAATGAAATAAATAATATAAGAGTGCCAGGACTGCATCTCAATGCTAGTAATCAATTTATTCTATACTCCAACATTGTTTACATGGACAACATCTATATTTTCCTTTCATAAGATTAGCCAAGCCTAGTGCTCTTATCAAAATTTTAATATGGATATCTAAATTGAGTTCTTGAACTTTATTGATCTACTTACATCTTTTACCTATAATCTCTGACTGGGTTAGAATATCCTTGACCATTGCATGTGGTAGATATGCTATCACATTGGCACATACTAAATAAATTCTGAATGCTTTGAATGATTTAACCAATGCATATTCCTACTTCTCCATTATTTCATAATTTAAGTTGGCTGTTTGTAGGGATTTACTACAAAAAGAAATTGGATGCTCACATCCCTCTTCATCCTTTTGCAATAGGATGGTTGCAATTATATGAATGATGCAAAAGAAAATAAAGAGAAAGGCCTATCATAATTTAAAGATATCAAGATAGGGCTTCTTGTATTTCCCTTTTAATCCTTTCAAAAGCTACTTGGGCTTCTTCATTCCATTCAAATTTTACATTTTTCCTCAGCATATTTACTATTGGCCTAACAACTTCTACAAAACTTGCAATGAATCTTCTCACAAATTTGATCTTTCCTAAGAAAGATTGTACTCCTTTAACATTCTTTGGATCAGTGACCCTCTGGATAGCTTCCACTCATTCTGGATCAATTCTGACTCCCTCCTTTGATACAATATGGCCTAATAACCATCCCTCAATTATTGCAAATTGTCACTTCTTAGGGTTTAGGGAAACACCATATTCCAAGGCCTTAATAAAAATCCTTTCCAAATGACCACAATGGTCTCCTACCTTCTTGGAATATGCAACTAGGTCATTTTGATAAAAAATCATGAATATATTAATACATTATTTAAATGTAACATCCATAGTCCTCTGAAATGTTTCTCTAACATTCATGAGGGAAAACAACATTCTCACATAAACATAGGTCCCCCATGGAGTGGTAAATGCAGTCTTAAATTGCTCTAGTTCTTTCACTAACACATGGTTGTATCTTGAGAATTCTTTCATCATTAACAATAAATCACAACCATTAACCTTATGCAACATAGCCTCCATATTAGGCAAAGAATAATTATCTTTCAAAGATGCCACATTTAGGTTTCTAAAATCAACACAAATCCTTATGTCACCATTTTTCTTCTTGACTGGGACCAAATTAGAAACCCATGTTGAATGCCTAATCAGTTGGATTATACTAGCATCTCTCATATTTATCAATTCTTGTTGCATCTTAGGTGATGACCATGGACTAATTGGCAATTTCTTTTGTCTGAAAGACTTAGCATCTGATTTCAATGGGATCTCATGTTGGAACAAATCCTCCCTATAAGATTTTTGGTCATCATATGAACAAGAAAACACATGCTTGTGCTTCCTTAATAATTTTATGAATTTTTTTCTAACATGGGAGTCTAACCTTCTTCAAATATATACTACATGTAGTGAAGACTTTGATCCCAAGTTGACCTCCTCTAGGTCTTCAATTTTAGCATTAGATTTCTTCAAAGAGTCATTCTGATCAGTGAATAATGCCTCTTACTCAACAAGTCCCCTAGGAATTTGATTAGAACTCAATTGTACAACCTCATTTTCAAAGATAACATCTTTTCCATTTATTATCTCAACTAAAGCATTGCAGTCAACATTTTGACCTTCATAATGATCAAGCCACTAGATAAAATCGAGTATATCCTGATCATTCTCAAAGACTTTCCAATTATAAACATTATCTAGTACATATGGCCTAGTCTTAACCTCCAAAATGGACACTCCACATAAGGTCAAGTCATCACTCTTCAGAGAAACATTTTCTAAGAAATTTTCCATAATAATTTTTGACCTCTCTAACCATTTGATGTTAAATGCATAAAAATAATCATTTTGATCCCAACCAACATGCTTATATAATTTTAATCTATCATTTTTTGCAGCATATTGAGACCTGACTTGTGCAACTACTAACTCAGGGTCACCAAAGACTTTTAAGCACTTTACATCATGTCTAGTTGCAATGTCTAAACCTAAAAGTAAAGCCTCATACTTGACAATATTATTTGTCCAATGAAAAGCCAGTAAGAAGGAAGACTGGAAGGTCAAACCTGATGGAGAAATAAATAGGACACAAGCTCTTGATCCTTCTTTTGAGCATGCTCCATCAAAGTACATTTTCCACAAACAAAATTGTTGTGACTTTAGCTCCTCCACCATTAGATCAGTATTTTTGCATTGTGGGAGGATCTTCTCAACTCTGAAATTTTCCATGTCAACATTAACATAAGAGTTGATCATATCACCTAGCACCTTTTCAACCATTATTGGTGCTCTAGGTTCCCTGTACAATTTCACTTGCTTCCCATTGATGGGAATTACTGCATATGATAAATCCAATTGCACATGACCTCCAATTGCCACAGCCCATTGTCTAGACAACAACATGCCATAATGTGGTTGTGTATCTACAAGAACAACATCCATCTTGTAAATGGCCTCATGAAAAGAAACAATTTTGACTTCTACCCCCTTTAGGGTACCAATCATAGGGACCTCCCTGTTCTCCATAGAATAAAAATAGCCAAAAGAAGTATCAACTTCCATTCCTAATGCCCTCATGACTATATCAATCATTACACTTTCTTTTGCACTAGAGTCTATCATGGAATTCTTCAGAAGCTTGTTGTTTATAAGGAGAGTCACATAGAAAGGATCAATCTATGAAGGATTTCTAGTAATCACATTCCCCACATATATAACAGGGGCATTTTGGTAAGATTTATGCTTCTTTTCTTTATTTTCCTTTTTACTTTCAAAAGGGGAATCTGCAATGTCTATCAATAATGACAAGGTTTCCTCTCTATGCTCCCTAATTCTCAGCATCTATATCAAAGAGACTAAAAATTTCATTTGGGTAAGAGAACGCTTCATATTAAAAGTAGGAAATTTTGATAAAGCATCTATAATGTTCTTACCTTTTGTTCTCTTATCCAACATATGTTGTCGGCCAAATTTTTCTTCCTTCTTCTCATGCTGAGGAGAAGAGGAATCTATTGGTTCCTTTTCTTTCCACTTGAAGATTTACACTATGATTAACAAACTAATGTCACTGACTCTATCACCACTCCAAAATCTACAAGGAAAAGGTCCAATTAACAAGGATTAACAAGGATCCTCCAACACTTTGAGCCTAATGCTCAGGTGGGTGTGCCCTTGACTCACTTCTTGAAAGGAGTCTCCAAAATATTACACATTCATGCCCTTGACAAACTATTTTAAAGATTTTATCATTTATATTTGTGATTGATGATGATGAACTACTTCCGAGGAACATACCAATGTCTTATCCTAGGGCACAGAGTCACCAACAACATATATCAATTAATATACTAACTCCAACCCACCCAAATCCAGAATAAGTTTTTTACCTATTACTCCTCTCAAATCTTACACCTAGACATCAAATTCTCATTCAACCATGGATTCTCTAAAATTATCTTTAAGGATTTAATCCTAACTTTGGCAAGAGCTCAAAGACAATTCCACAATATACTTTGTATACCATATACTAACTCACTTTGTGACATGCATGATCAGAATAAGAAGACATACAAAAGTTTGAGACTGGGATTCATGTGCTTTTCATTTAGAATATCAGAATCAATACATTGTAGAATGATAGAATGCTAAGGAAATAAAACCCAAAGCCTAAGCTCTCCTTGTTCAATCTTTCAAATTGATCATGAAGATAACACCATCAACAACCTTTCTTCATACAACTGACAACAATATATATAGTCAGTAGCTATCTTGGAATCCTCTGGAAAGGATGCAACAAGCTTCGAATAGCTAGGACAATATTAGGGTTTCAACTACCTTGCCAACTAGATTCAATCAATATTTACTTCAGGGAGGAAAACAAGTAATTGCGAGCAAATCAAATCCAAAGATGATCTTCATTAATGGCACAATTCCTGATTGGCACACAAATACTAAAAACCATCATGTTTAACCTCTAAAACCTCAACTGCAATGCAAATTGAGTAGCCATTTCACCCACTATTATGGTGCGGACATCTTTTGCAGTCAATCATACCTTGGGCCATACTGTACTAGTGAGCACAAAGTCATACCATGTAGATCGGCCATCCAAACATTAAAATTTTAGTCCTTCTGTCACTGAGAAAGCCCTTAAAATATTCAAATTTTGGGAAGTAACGCTTAATCATCCAGTTTAAAGCATGGCTGTCGATCTCATTTATTTCCCGACAGATCGGGTGGTTCTCAAAAATTGACAAAATAGTCAACTGGGCCCTTTAAAATGAATTCACCATATCAGCAACATCACAACCAATGAAAAATGAGCACATCAGCATTACATGGCAATTTGATCCCATCGCCCATTACCTCAGCATTGGATGGTGGTCGCATGATCGCAAAGGGGAAGAATATTCCTTATGATCATGCAACAACCGTAGATCCTACCAAACCACCAAAAGAAAGTCCAACTACTTGCCAGATCGCTGAAGGTTAAAGAACTAACTGCCAGGATTGGATGACCATGTAACTAAGGAAAATGCCAAGTCATCAAAACAAATGCACTTCACCATCAGAATCAAGAGATCCCGTGAATACACAGTCGCTCAATCGTCGAATAAAAGACTTAATCACCCAGGAAACTAGAGATCAAGCGACTAGGAAAACCAAAAGAACTGGGCCCCACATAGTTGTGGTAGTGCACATAGGTAAATGCCAACGTTAAGGAGGAACTGCAAGCACACAAAGTGTAAAAAAAAATTAGGGTTTTTCACTTAAAACCAAAAAGGCAATAAAGGAATGTGAAAACATCGAGTTTTTTTATACTTTGACAATTTTGACACTACCCAATATGAAGGATCCACTATTTCCAATAGACCTTAAAACTTGAATATCTCCCTAGTTTTGACACTATAGGACATGCCCTCTTAACTAAACCTTGGAAACATAAAGAGCTATTATATGCTAAGAGTGCAGGCCATAAAACATCATATATTTAGTTCATAATCTAAAACTATGTTACAGCCGGGGCATGACATGTCACCTAGATTTTTTGCACATTAGAAGATGCGATCTAGGCTAGAGTATGGTGACATCATGAACAATAAGTGGCTAAGGGCGCAAGTGATGAAACCATGTAAAACTTTGTCACACACTAAAATAAGCTTAAAGGCAAGGTGGGGGAACTACACAAAATTTTGCAAGGACATGCCATTCTCGTAGGATTTTGGCTTTGATAGGAGAATGGCCTAAGAGTGGCTCTATCTGGGGATGATGGGTAACTTGTGCCCATGCAAGAATTCAAAATTTTGGGAGAGCAGACCACACACTTGAAAACAACCATAGAGAGCACTAGGACAAAAACTCACAAACCAAACTAGACTAGGTAGAAAGAAACACACCGGTATGTACAAGCCTAACTACTGTTCATGGAGAGGAATGCACTTCAACTAAACTACCTTTTCAATAATTGTCCATGAACTAGAAATTCTTGAATGTCACCACTTAGTTCTTTGACAATGTATGAATCTTGTCCCCATTTTTCATGAATCACATATGGCCCTAATCAGATTGGATCAAACTTTCCATGCTTTCCTTTATCTTCCAATCTGGCATTCCAAATCAACACCAAATCATCTGGTTCAAACCTTCTTTCTATTGATTTCTTGTCATACAAACTCTTAACTTGCAACTACAACTTGGCATTCTTTGAAGCTAATTCTCTTCTAGTTTCGTCCAGCTTGATTAAATCCTCAATTCTCAATTGCATTTCATCTTCTAGATCCTCATCATACATTTGAACAAACTTATACATCTCTAGTAAATTGTTCTGAGGCATCCTTGCATGTATTCCATATAATAAATCAAATGGTGCACATCCAATTACTTTTTTCATAGTTACCCTGTTAGCCCATACAGCTAATGGCAATTTTGTATTCCACGCCTTCTTATTCTTTTCAAGAATCCTCTTGAGAATCCTTATCAAGATTTTATTAGTTGATTATTCTTGTCCATTTCCTTGTGGGTGATAAGGTAAGGAGAATTACATCTAGATTCCTAAACCATTGCATAATTCTTTGTATTTAGTAGACCTGAAGTACATTGCATTATTGCTGACAATTCTTTGAGGACAACCAAATCTTGTAACAATATTATTCAATAAGAAATTAGTCACCACCCTGCTTGTTGCATTTCTTGTAGGAATAGCCTCTACCCATTTTGTAAAATAATCAGTGGCAACTAAGATCCAAGAATGTCCTCTACTAGACTTGTTTGGGAATTCACCTATAAAATCCATTCCCCATTGTTGGAAGGGGGCCTGTACTTCAACTAGCCTCAATGGTACATTTCCTAAAAACTTGAGCTTACCAAAAAATCTTTGACAAGCATCACACCTCCTTACCAACTATTCAGCATCCTTGAAGATTGTGGGCTACCAGAATCCTGCCCTCATAATTTTTTGAGTAGTAGTCTTTCCCATATAATGTCCACCATAGATCCCCTCATGCATTTCCTTCAATAATTTTTTAGCTTGATTTTCATCAACACATTTCAAAAGTATGCAATCCAAATTCCTTTTATACAAATTACATTTTATAATTACATACTTGATTTCCTATAGCTTCAGTGTCCTCTTATTGTCATCCATTCCATCTGGACACCTCATATTTCTTAAGTAAAAAATAATATCTTGATACCAGATACAATCATCCATATCACATGTGTAATCAACTTCAGCTTGATTTATCTGATTTGCATCAAGATTGGATTGAACCATTAGTTTTTCCAATCCTTGTCCTCTAACCAACTTGGTAATTTGAACATCAATGTTAAATTCTTGGATTCTATTAATCCATCTACATCTTCTTGCAGACACTTCCTGCTGTGAAAAGATATCCTTTACTGCAGCACTTGGCACAAAGGCAACCACAACTGCCCCCATGAGATAACATCTAAAAGCTTTTACTACCCTCACAAGTGCATATGCTTGTTTCTCATTGATATCATACTTCAGTTCAGCAGCCTACAAAGATTTACTAAAGAATGCAATAGGCTGCTCAAAACCCTTATTTTTTTGCAATAAGACTACATCAACAGTATGAAAAGATGAAAAGGAGAAGATGTGCATTGGGACATCATAATTAGGTTCCTTAAGTATAGGAGCATCTTTAATTTCCTACTTGATATTCTTGAAAGCTTCATCAAGCTCACCTTCCCATTTAATCATAGATCCCTTCCTCAACATTTTGGATATTGGCCTAGTAACTTCAACAAAGTTTGTAATAAATCTTCTCAAGAAATTCACCTGGCCAAAGAAGGACTGGATTGCCTTCACATTTTTTGGTTTTTGAATTTTATCAATTTCCATCACTCTTTTAGGATCAATTCTCACTCCTTGCTTTCCAACTAAGTGGCCAAGCAATTTACCCTCAGTTACACCAAATACACATTTTCTTGGGTTCAATGAAATGCCATACTCCAAGGCTCTTGAAAATATATTTTCTAAATGAGAACAATGATCTTCTTCCCTCTTGGAATATGCATTTAAGTCATCTTGATAAACACCAAGGAAAACATCTATAAAATCTACAAAAGCAACATCCATTGCTCTCTGAAGAGTAGCACCAGCATTTGTGAGACCAAAAGGCATTATCACATAGAAATAAGTTCCCCATAGTGTAGTAAAAGTCATCTTAAACTATTTTGATTCTCTTACAATTACCTGATTGTAGCTAGAAAAACCATCCATCATAGACATCAAATCAGAATGAGTTACTCTTTGCAACATAGCTTCCATATTAGGCAAGCAATGTTATCCTTTAGAGAGGATAGGTTTAGGTTCCTAAAGTCCACACATAATCTAATGTATCCATTCTTCTTCCTGATAGGGACCAAATTTGACACCCAAGAACAATGCCTCACAGGCTTTATGATTCTAGCATCTCTCAGCTTCATTAATTCTTCCTGCATTTTAGGTGCTAAGGTAGGATTTATAGGCCTTTGTTTTTGCTTAAAGGGTTTGGCATCTTCTTTCAAAGGTTATCATATGACCATGCAAAAACATTCCTAAACTTTCTTAATAACTCAATCAAGGATCTCCTTACCTTGTGAGACATTTCTTTACCAATGTAGACCTTCCTAGGTGCATCTTGTGTACCAAGATTAATTTCATCCACATCCATTTGATCTTTCTTCTTAGTATCCATTTGAACTCTGTCTTGACTATCAAATATGGTTTCTAAAACAAAAATTCCCTTAGGAACCTTGTTAGTCTTAAGTTGTAGGACCTCATTACCAAGGATAACCTCTCTTCCTTTTGCAATCTCAACCAAGGCCAAACAATCTAGTTCTTGACCATGATATTGATTTTCACAATTCATAAATTTTAAGATATCCTGGTCATCTTCAAAAACTTGCCACTTTTCAACATTATCTGGTATACTTGGCCTGGTCTAAATTTCAACTTTTGAAATACCAGCAAATGTGATATCACTAGGATTGATTGCTATATTGGCTAACAAGTCAGCCATCTTATTGTTACTCCTATACTTCCATACAATATTGAAAGCATCAAAGCATTCAATCATGTCCCAAACAACATTTCTATATTGTTTCAATCTCTTATTCTTGGAAGCATATACTGATCTTACTTGAGACATAACTAACTTTGAATTACCCACACCTTTTATGCATTTAATTCCATGCTTGTGTGCTAACCTTAATCCTATTAGTAATGCCTCATATTCTACTATATTATTTGTACATGAGAAGTTTAATGTGAAAGAGAACTTGTAGGTGTTTCCATCAGGAGAGATAAGAAAAATACCTACCCCTGAACCATCTTTGAAGTTTGCACCATCAAAGTACATTACTCATAAATCACCCTTCTCAAATTTAGCATTTGCCTCCATAGTGATAGGTGGCAACATAGATTCTTTCTCAAGTATAGTGACCTTTTACCTAAAAGAATTGATGTCAATATCCACAAAACATTTAGTCTCATTATCAATATTCTTTTCAATCACGTGGCATACTCTGGGCTCTTGCTCAATCTTAATAAACTGATCATCAATCTTGAAAGTTGCATGGGACAAATCACATTGTAAACTTCCACCCATAGGAGCACTCCACTTCCTAGATAATAACATTCCATAATGAGGAGGGATATCCACCACCAAAACACTCATAGTCAGTTCTTTCTCTAGATAGGCTGCCAATCTATAAGGCATTGTGTTTATGGTCCCAATAACTGGTACTTCTCTTTGATCCATTGCACAACATCTGCCTTGAATTGTATCAACCTTGAGGCCCAACTTCTCCATGATTTTGAAAGGCATGACAATATTTGAAGCACCTGAATCAATCATGCAGTTTCTTAATTTCATTCTATTCAAAATGATACTTAAAAAGAATGGATCTATGTTTTCCAGGCTAGCATTGATAGAGCTATCCACGTATATGGGTGGTATTCGAGATATCATTCCCTGAACTTCCATTGCCTTCATAAATCTAGCATGGGGCTCATTTGTATTACAAGTAACATTTTCATCATGAACATTATCTACCCATGCAAGAGTTTTTTCATTATGCTCAGGGATCCTTAATAATTCTAACAAAGGAACCTTGATATTAATATGAGACAATACAACCAACATATCAATAGGGGTAGAAGAAGGAATCTCAATCTGCATTTCTTTTGTATCCTTTTTTTCTCTGATATGTTAGTTGCAGCTATCACCTTCATTTTCTCAGTTTTAGCCATTAAGTTAACTAGCTTTTCCACTTCCCTTTGACCATTTTTAATCATGGATGATAGAGATCTTTTCAGCTCCAACACCCCTAGCTTCCCACTTTTTATCTCTTTTATTTTTGAACTTCACCAAGTTGCCATCTTTTGATTTGTTTCCATTGAGTCCCTTAGGATTGGTATCCTTTATAAACATTCCTGCAACCTTTCTAGTAGCATCATTGGCTATCATATTTCTTGTTTGTACTTGAGCTACCATCTCTGTAGTAATCCTAGTAATTTATTCCTTTGAAGGTCTTCTCAAATTCACTAGCTCAGAAGAGGAGTTCATATTGCATGTCCTTTCATCAATGTCCTCATTATCAGAAAAAACCTCCTAATGGAAAAGAGCCTTATTTTGTCTTCTCAAGAACACATTTGCTTCTTCATTAGTGTTAGAATCATCTTCATAACCCAAATATGAAGATGTCATGTTGCACCCAATACTATCATGAGTTTCTTCTTGATCAGGTTCGTTAGAACCACCTTCTTGTTGTGCAACCATGGACTATGCAATCACACAATTTTCTATAGAATGAGGAGACTGGTAGGCCACACACCATGGTGTGTCCTCCATGACATTTATAGAAGCCTTTTGTAAAGGATTAGGGACAAATATGTCATTATTTCCTTTTGCAGCAGGGACAATAGGCTTGCCATCCTTTCATTGGGTGTTATAAGGATAATTTTGCAGTCTATTCTGCCTATTGAAATTATTGTTGAATTGAGGCTTTTCATTAATAGGAATACTATTATTCCTATTTGTACGTGCTTTCAAATCCTTCAATGCATTCAGCACTTCATCCAATTTATCTTCCTCCTGCTTCTTATTTCCAACACTTTTCTCATTATCCCTTTTGTATTTTCTATCTCCAAACAATTTAGGGTCATCTCTTTTTCCACCCAATTTTCCTGATATTTTCATTTTGTTTTCAATATTGATAGCAATCCTAAAAGCATATCTAGTTTACCTCAATAATTATCCCATCTTTCCATCAAAAGCATTAAAATATGTGGTTAAGCATACATTGTCATCTAACCTCATGACTTGAAATAATTTGTGCATACCCTTTTGAAATCTCATGTTGAACTCAGTTGTAGACTCATTCTGATTTTTCCTTATGGTGTTGAATTCATTTAGCATGAGACTAGCATTAGGCCTATCACCATATTGTTCCTTGAAGCATTTATCAAAGGAATCCCAAGTGTCAATACATCGGTTAGGGAGTCTCTTGAACCAATCTCTAGCATCTTCCACCAAAGATTGAACAAATAATTTCATGACTACATCCTCATGCTCCACCTCATAATCATTTAGCATATCAACAAATAACCTAAGATGTTCCTCACAACTAATGGCATTGTTACCAGCAAATTTAGGTATCTTGTCTCTTATATTAGTTGGAAAAGCATTTGGGTAGCCAGGTATTCCATCAAAAATAATTTGTCTATAGCCCTCTAATTACATAGGTCTTCTTTGAAAACTTGAACTAATGTTTCCACTAGAATCAATATTCACATTTCCATCTACTTGTACATTTGACTGTTGTTTAGATTTAACATTTATCTTGGTAAATGAAGTAAGTAGTGGATTATGGGCAGCAACACTACTAGCTAAAGCAACATTAGAAGTTGTAGATTGCATACCTATGTTAGTAGCAGACAGTCCAAGAGTATTTGCAGATGAAGCCCTCAAGAACTAGATCTTTCTTGTCTTTTCTACAATGGAGGCCTCAATTTCATCCTTCTCTAATTCTTTTGCTAGGCCATCATCCTCCTTTCTTTTCCTTTCCATCTCTTCATCTTTATTTAAAATAGGTGGTGGGACCTTTGGTACTACCTTTGGCTCATTTATTTGAATCCCCACCATCTTTTGTTTTCCCTTTTCACTAACAATAGTAGTAGGTTTGATGACTGCACATTCATTTTTATCTTTAGGTAAAGAGGCATAGCTTTGAACCTGTCTAATCACATGGCCCTCTTTATCAAATTCATGGTCTTCCAGCAGACATTCTCTCTCACTTCTAAGAGCATCAAGATCATCGAAAACATCATGCTACAAAGTTTTAGGAGCAGAAGTAAGCACCTTGTTTCTCTCCTTTAGTTCATTAATCTTTCTAAGTAGAGACTCTCTTTCTATTAATGCATTTATTTTTTCAGCCTCTCTTTCTTTTTGTAATCTCTTATGTATGGCATCCTCCTCTGCCAGCTGTAACTTGAGTGCACTTAGGTCACTTGGTTCAATCATAATGTCCTCAGAGCTTGATGACACATCCACATTAGTAGGATTTTGATATGGGAAATGGACCTGCCTTGGTCCCATGGGTTGCCTTCTAAACATATCCTTGTTAGGATCTAAGTTTGGCCTAAAACCCATCTTTCTTTCTTGCACATCTTGACCTGCATAATGTAAACCCCTGTCATGAAATAATGTTTTTGGGGTATCATAAAAATTATCTCCAGAGTGACCACTATCTGATATAGAACTTTTATATTGTGAATCCTACTCATTATAGGATGCATGTTATGCTCTATTTATCACATTACTTTATTTTCTTGTGGGAGCACTAGTAGACTCTCCATTTCTTCTGATCCAACTTTTCTTTTCCGGTCTAGGCAACTGTTCCAAAACAACCTCTGGATTTTTCTTGACAAAAGACTTGGTATTTCTTCTTTTTTCCATGACTTGTAATTTACAACACTGGTTTTAACCCTTTGAGTCACCACCCACTTTTAATGGGAAATCTTATGAAATAAACCCTGAGAAGTCAAAATTCAATACAAGCTGAAACTGGAAAAACACAAGAATCTATCAAATTTTCTATCAATCTCTAGACTCTCCCTAGTAGAGTCGCCAATTTGATGGTGACTCAAATGGGCTAGATTAATCTGGTGAATAAAAGATTTTTAATTTACAATATAACCACAACCATACATTCTCAACAGATTTTAAACTGTAATGTTCTCCCCATCAGAGTTGCCAATTTGTTGGTTCCTTTTCTTTCCACTTGTAGATTTACACTATGATTGACAAACTAATGTCACTGACTCTATCACCACTCCAAAATCTACAAGGAAAAGGGCCAATTAACAAGGATCAACAAGGATCCTCCTACACTTTGAGCCTAATTCTCAAGTGGGTGTGCCCTTGACTCACTTCTTGAAAGGAGTCTCCAAAATATTACACATTCATGCCCTTTACAAACTAATTTAAAGATTTTATCATTTATATTTGTGATTGATGATGATGAACTGCTTCTGGGGAACATACCAGTGTCTTATCGTAGGGCACAAAGTCACCAACAACATATATCAACTAATATACTAGCTCCAACCCACCCAAATCTAGAATAATTTCTTTGCCTATTACTTCTCTCAAATCTTACACCTAGACATCAAATTCTCATTCAACCATGGATTCTCTAAAATTATGTTTAAGGATTTAATCCTGACTTTGGCAAGAGCTGAAAGACAATTCCACAATATACTTTGTATACCATATACTAACTCACTTTGTGACATTAGTCTATAAGAATGCAGGATCAGAATAAGAAGACATACATAAGTTTAAGACTGAGATTCAAGTGCTTTTCATTTAGAATATTAGAATCAATACATTGTAGAATGATAGAATGCTAAGGAAATAAAACCCAAAGCCTAAGATCTCCTTGTTCAATCATTCAAATTGATCATCAACATAACACCATCAACAACCTTTCTTCATACAATCGACAATAATATATATAGTCACTAGCTATCTTGAAATCCTCCGGAAAGGATGCAACAAGCTCCAGATAGCTAGGACAAAATTAGGGTTTCAACTACCTTGCCAACTAGATTGAATCAATATTTACTTCAGGGAGGAAAACAAGTAATTATGAGCAAATCAAATCCAAAGATGATCTTCATTAATGGCACAATTCCTGACTAGCATGCAAAGACTGAAAACCATCATGTTTACCCTCTGCAACCTCAACTACAATGCAACTTGAGTAGCCATTTCACCCACTATTATGGTGCGGACATCTTTTGTAGTCAATCATACCTTGGGCCATATTGTACTAGTGAGAACAAAGTCATACCATGTAGATCGACCATCCAAACATTAAAATTTCAATCCTTCGGTCACTGAGAAAACCCTTAAAATATTAAAATTTTGGGAAGTAATAGTTAATCAGCTAGTTTAAAACATGGTGTCGATCTCATTTATTTCCTAGTAGATCAGGCGGTTCTGAAAAATTGACAAAATAGTCAACCGGGCCCTTTAAAATGAATTCACCATATCAGCAACACCGCAGCCAATGAAAAACTAGCACATTAGCATGATGTGGATATTTGGTCCCACCACCCATTACCTCACTATTGGATGGTAGTCACATGATTGCAAAGGGGAAGAATATTCCTTATGATCATGTGATAACCGTAGATCCTACCAAACCGCTAGAAGAAAGTCCAACCGCTCGCCAGATCACCGAAGCTTAAAGAACTAACCACTGGGATTGTACGACCACGCGACTGAGGAAAATGCCAAGTCACTGAAACAAATGCACTTCACCACCAGAATGAAGAGATCCTATGAATACATAGTCACTCAATCACCAAATAAAAGACTTAACCACCCAGGAAACTGGAGATCAAGCGACTGGGAAAACCAAAAGAATTGGGCCCCATATAGTTGCTGCAACACACATAGGTAAATGCCAACATTAAGGATAAATTGCGAGCATGCAAAGTGTCAAAAACAACTAGGGTTTTTCACTTAAAACCAAAAAGGCAATAAAGGAATGCGAAAACATTGAGTATTTTTATACTTTGACAATTTTGACACTACCTGATATGAAGGATCAACTATTTCCAGCGGACCTTAAAACTTGAATATCTCCCTGGTTTTGACACTATAGGACACACAATCTTAACTAGACCTTGGAAACACAAAGAGCTATTATATGCTAAGAGCATAGGCCATAAAACATCATATATTTAGTTCACAAGCTAAAACTATGTTACAGCCAGGGCATGACACCTCGCCTAGATTTTTTGCACATTAGAAGATGTAATCTGGGCTAGAGCATGGTGACATCATGAACAATAAGTGGCTAAGGGCACAAGTGATGAAACCATGTAAAAATTTGATGCACACTAAAGTAAGCTTAAAGGTAAGGTGGGGGAACTACAGAAAATTTTGCAAGGACAGGCCATTCTCATAGGATTTTGGATTTGACAGGAGAGTGGCCTAATAGAATCTACTATTTTATTTTCTTTCTTGTCTTTTCCTTTACTTAGAGCACCATCAACAATCTTGAAAGCATTCTCCTTGATAAAAATAGATGTTGGTTTATCCTGATTTGGCTCTAACCTCATATTTCTTAGGTCATAAGCACTTCTAGCATGATTAATTGCTACCAGAGTAAGGGATCTTTTCTCTCCTTCACTAGGCAATCTGAAATGAGGATGCCTTATATCATCATTCATATTTATTGTATCATATGATACATTGTTAGTATCATCTTATGAATCAGAAAAAATCTACTAATGGTACTTTTGGTACTAATTTCTCTGAATGTTCACATCTACAATTGGTTCCTCCTCATTAGAAAAGAACATGTTATTGAGTTGTTGTAATAGTGGACATATTAAAAACATGGTCTTCATGTTTTGAATTCAGTGGTTCACTAGAATCATCCATCTGTTCTACTAACACTTGGGCTACTACACATTGGAAAGAGGAATGCGGCATAATGCAAGAAACACACCAGGGAGTGTTTTCTACATTGTGGGCATTATTTATTTTCAAAGGATTAGGGGTTTTCTTATTCTTCTAATTTTCTTGGTTTTTAGATACATGCTTACCATCCTTCTAATTTTTTTTATAAGACATGTCTCAAAGATTTGGAAGTCTATCATTTCTTTGATACTGATACCTATTGTCATAAGACACTTTTTATAATTCTTCTCAATCTTTGTAGTGAGGTCTTTTACAACATGCATTAATTTTTCAACTTTATCTTCCTCCTTGTTTTGCCTACCTGCCTAGACTTTTGTGTCTTTTCACAATATTGCAATTTCTGTAGTCACTTTTTCTTGCAGATCACTATGTGGAAATTGATGCCTTTGACTCTCTGTACCCAATTCCAAATCTACCAATAAAAGAAAAACATTGCTAAGGATAAGGATCCTCCTTCAAGTTTGAGCTGCACAGACTTAGGCGGTGTACCTTCTTGATTCACTAAATCTCAAAAAATCATGCACTGGATAGGTGTCTTAAAACATAGATTTGATCATTTTCCATACAAGACATAAAAATTAAAGATTTGATTTAATTTTTTGATGACTTTATGCCTTGACTAGTGCTATAATACAAGGGGATAGAGTCTAGATGAGTACACATCCACTAAAATATATCAATGCAAGGAAATAAAAAACCAAAAAGGTGATCTATGCCTTACATATAACATTTACCAAATCAATACCATGTTATCAAACTCATGAAAACTCTCCAAACCCTTAGAAATAATCCTTGGGACTTATACTTTCCTTGAAACCAACCTATAACTATTTCACAATCTGCCTTATAGATTAATGAACAAGAAATGCCTTACAAATCTAGTTCACAAGAAATCCAAAGAAAATAAAAAAGATAATCAAATACTAAAAAGGGTTTGAAATAACACCTTTTTTAACATACCAAACTTCAAATGTATTCAAGAAGAACAGGGCATCCTCAAAGCATAACAACAAGTCACACAACAACAACCCTTCTAAATGATCATGGAAATCCCTTTATAAGATAGGGATTGCAACAAGATTTTGATCCGTTTAGGGAAAAACTAGGGCAACCTACTAACCTTGAAAAACAATTACACCATGCAATTAATACAAAAAAGAATATGCCACAAAATTTGGAGCAAAATGATCCAATGTGATCTCCAGTTAAGGCCAAACCCTAACTGACATGCCACAAGAACATGAAATGCATCATGAAAATCCTTTGAGCCTCGCAACTGCATAATAAATCACATGACAATCTCACCCACTTCCTCATGACATGGATACCTTCACTTAGAAAATGTGTCACTTCAAAATCATCTTTGGCAAATAACATGATCATCACTTGTTGATCAACCATATTTACATTTATTCATCTGTCACTTATCTGCAAATTATCCTTTATACTCTGTTAAATCAGATTAGATCAAGGCAAAAATCTAATTTGCATGGTTCAATTAATTTCCATTTGCCTCAGCCTCACAAACCCTACAGAAAACCCTTGTATACATTTCAAAAATTCTAGCCACAATAGTTAGTCTGTCAAGTCAAAAACCTAGCCATTGATCAATATCTTTCTCGACACATTGGACGACACATAGAAATCGACAAAATAGTCAATTTTCCTTTAAAAAAAAACTGCCCACATCACCTCCCTCGACAACCAATTAGAAGAAAACAAATCAGGAAAACCTAGTACTAAGGATCCCCTTTTACCTTTCTCATCAAGTTAGACAAGTATTGCATAGTCGTAATCCCACAATCATTAAATATCAAGCACCTTTTCATATTGGTAACACGTCAACCATCAGATCAAATCTAGTTTGACCATCCTTTAAAACCCTGCCTTCTATGTTGTGCCATCAAGATAAACACCTGTCATTCAGTCATGATGTTGCAATGAATAACCATCAAGCATCTTTCTATTGTGGTATTATGCCTGCCGTTAGATTAGCTTGATCTAACCATCCTTTACTCTTTTCCCAAAACTCTAATATTAGTCCCACCAGCCGCTAGGTGTCGATTAGTCATGATCCCAAAAAGGGTAATCTCCTCACAAATTTTTATTACAAGATCATGCCAGCCATAGGATCAACTCATATCTTGAAAGGTTTAGCTCCTGATGAAACCATTGCCACAAGCCTCCTCGATAACTTCATTGGGGATTAGAGCACTTGAAAATTGTCTTTGCTGAAGCCTTTCTCATGCTTGATAGAAACATCATAGGAACTTATGGTGATTAAAAATGCCTAATGCAGATCGATAATATATATGGCGATGTTGGGATGGGCATCACATGAACTTAAAAACAAGATTTCTGATTTCTGATAAGCTAATTAGGAAATGTTCTAGGGATAAAAGGAATTAAACCATAGGACTTAGGAAATATTGATGCTGAAGACTTAGGAAAATATAATGGGCCCACTAGGTAAATAAATTAAAAAAGAACATGGCTCCACTTGACGGTACTTTAAGACATGCAGAAAAGGGACTTAAGTGACCCAAAAAGGTAATGTGGAAATAGAACAGTATAGGGTTTAGAAGACTTAAATTTTTTTTGAGGAATTGTCCATGCATTGGAAACTCTTGGATCTCATTATGCAAATTTCTCAAGAAATATGAATCCTTTCCATGTATCTAATGAATTATATAAGGTCCTAACCACAAGGATTCAAATTTCTTGTGATTTTCTTTGTCCTCAACCTTAGCATTCCATTGAAGCACTAAATCATCTGGTTGGAATTTTTTTTATCACTGGCTCTCTTGTCAAACAAATATTTCATTTTCTATTGAGCCTTCAAATTCTTATTTTGTCCATCTCTCCTAATTTCCTCCAATTCAATAAGCTGTACCATCCTATCTTGCATTGCACTAGTTGTTTCTAGCTCCTCATAATAAATGAACTTATATATAGGGAGTATATTATTCAATGGTGACCTTGCTTGAAGTCCATATACAAATTCAAAAGGGGACTTTCTAGTAGCTCTCTTCTTAGTAATTCTATCAATAACTTCAACTTCAAATGCCAAGCCCTTTTGATACCTTCTAAATTTTTTTTCAAGATCTGTAGAATACTCTTATTGCTTGATTCTCCCTATCTATTGCTTTGTGGATGATAAGGAGAGGAATAAGACACAATAATCATATTATCATCACAAAACTATTTATATTCCCAAGACCTAAAGCACATAGCATTATCCACAATCAACTTGACTGGCACACCAAATCTAGTAAGTATATTATCCATCAAGAAATCAATTACAACCCTACTAGTTGCCTTTTTGGTGGGAATTGCCTCAATCGACTTTGTGAAGTAATTTGTAGCCACCAAAATCTAACTGTGACCACCACTTGATTTCTCTATGAACTCACCAATGAAATCCAACCCCCACACAACAAAAGGTGCCACAACCATTACTGGATTCAACAATAGAGCACATGAATATTTCAACTTGGAAGAGAACTTCTAACAAGACTCACACCTCTGCAAAAACTTGAAAGTGTCTTTAAACAAGTAGGGCCAATAAGGACCAACCCTCAAAATATTATGAGTAGTTGTCCTAGTAGAATAGTGTCCTCCACAAACACCAACATGCATTTCCTTCAAGACTTTAGTAGCTTTCCATTCATCTTTAGCATAATAACAACATAATATTTCTATCCTTCCATTACAAATCACCTTGTATTAATGTGTATCTTTAGGCTTGTAGTCTGAGAGTCCTTTTTTGATTATCATTCATATTCTCTGGGCACTTGGCATTTTTAATGAAATAAATAATATAAGAGTACTAGGACTACATCTCAATGCTAGTAATCAATTTATCCTGTACTCCAACATTATTTACCTTGAAAACATCTATGTTTTCCTCTATCATAAGCTTAGACAAGCCTAGTCCTCTTATCAAATTTTTAATATGGATCTCTAAATTGAATTCTTGAACTCTATTGATCCACTTACATCTTTTACCTATAATCTCTGACTGGGTTAGAATATCCTTGACCACTTCATGTGGCACATATGCTATCACCTTGGCACATATTAAATAATGTCTTAATTATTTGACTCCTTTAACTAATGCATATGCCTTCTTCTCCATTATTTCATAACTTAACTTAGCTACTTGTAGGGATTTACTAAAAAATGAAATTGGATGCTCATATCCCTCTTCATCCTTTTGCAATAGGATAGTTGTAATTGTATGGAATGATGGAAAAGAAAATAAAAAGAAAGGCCTATCATAAATTGGAGATCTTAGGATAGAGGCTTCCTAGATTTCCCTTTTAATCCTTTCAAAAGATACTTGGGATTATTCATTCCATTCAAACTTATTTTTCCTCAGTGTCTTTACTATTGGCCTAACAAATTTTGCAAAAATTGCAACAGATCTTCTCACAAAGTTGATCTTTCCTAAGAAATATTGCACTCCTTTAACATTCTTTGATCAATGATGATCTGGATAGCCTCCACTCATTGTGGATCAATTCTAAATACCTCCTTTGACACAATATATCCAAATGACCTTCCCTCAATTACTACAAATTGACACTTTTTAGGGTTCAAGGAAACACCATACTCCAAGGCCTTAATAAAAATCCTTTCCAATCGACCACAATGGTCTCCTGCCTTCTTGGAATATGCAACTCGATCATCTTGATAATGTTGGAAAGTGATGTTTTGGGCACTAGGGATCACTTGAGGGTTTTTATTTATGGAAAAACTTATGATTGGAGTGATTGCATGTTAAGAAGATTTCCATTGGAGTCATAGTCATGAAAATGACTAAGTCCAGAATCAGGATAATAGGGTACAATGCTACAGTCTTGATCAAAGATGAAGACATATGAGGTATTAGGGCTTGCAAAGTTAACTAAAGGTATTTTAGGATGTATACATGCTTCAGTTAAGAGCACATGATTTTTGGTTACTATATTTGTGAGATACAGTTTTCAAAAGGTGTGCGAAGATAGTAAAACAATATAACAAGGTATATGAACATTTGCAAAGATCAAGGAGATAAAAATGGATATGGTAACATGCTAAGACAAGTGAATAGAGTATATTTCTAACTCTTTGGTAATATAAGATCTCCAACTCCATAATTATCATTTGCATAAGCTATTATTATGTTTTGTATGATATTTGTGAAGCTGACTTGAAGGCTGATTTTGTATAAGTATAGAGTGCTTTTGTGAAAGTGAAGTATGGTTATGCTTTATGATGATGAAGTAAGATTGTGAATTTAAGAGCAAAGATTAGATGCAAGATCAATAAGAGGTTGAGCTATAACTGGAACTATCTAAGCAAGATAAGTGCTTGTATTGTTCACATTTTGGAGAATTCAATTTAGATAGTTTTTGATTGTAAGAGAAGTGTGCTCACCACCTTTAACTAGGTGTTTTGTATACCCCTAATAGGGTTTTGTATTCCTCTAACAAGGAAATTTACTATGTAACAATCAGCTCCTAACAAGGCTAGATCTCCTAACAGGGATATTATATTTTAGTGCATATTTGTGGGTTCCATCCCCACCGGGATTTTCCCTTTGATAGGGTTTCCTCAAGAAAAAATTATGGTGTCATGCGTAATGTGTTATGCTTACATGTTATTTTTATTTTTGCATTACTTTGGATTTTTTATAATTATTTAAAGTTGAAATAAAAATTTTGTAATACTGATTCAACCCCCCTCTTAGTATTACCTAATCCTAACAATTGGTATCATAGCTATTGGCCCTTGGAGAGAAAGCCTAACAACTTAAGGGAGTTCATAATGGATTCAGAAGATTTGCAAGAGAACTTTGAAGCTTCACTTGAAGATCTGGATAAAGTGAAGGTTGAGAATGGTGAACTAAAATTCAAATTAAGAAGAGCAGAATGTTTGATCAAGAAATTAAGAGAACAACTTGAGATTGCAAAAATTCAGAGACAAGACCTTATGGAGAAGATCAAAGAATATTTAGATAGTGATATATCAGACAAAGTGAAGAAGCTGGACAAAGAAAAAGAACAAATTGATCTTTTGATAATTAAAGAAATTCAGCATGAAAAGGATGAAAGAAACAAAGTTGAAGAGTCACTAAAAGAAGATAATACATAGATAATTCAAATGAAGATTGAACTTGACCAATACTAAGATAAATATCAAGAATTAGAAAAATATAATCAGATCATTAAAGGTGAAATCACCCAAGCTATATTACACATTGAGAAGTTGCACATGAGTAGTGACAAGATTGATGAGCAAAGAGCAAGACAAAAGCCTCAAGGAGATATGACTGGAGTTGGATTCAATGAAGTAGAAAGTTAAAAAACTCAAGAAGAATCAAATGAAGCAAAGACTGAAGAAAGACCCTACTCATGAAGAGAGACCTACTCATGAAGAACCTAGAAGATAGTTCAGACCCTTCAGAGGTAGATGTTTCAGATGCAAAAAAGTTGGACACATGAAAAGAGATTGCAGAAGTAAAGGTAACTTTAAGCCCTTTACTAGTTACTGTTTTAATTGCTATGAATATGGACACAAGAAAGCAGATTGTAGAAGACCTGATCAGACTAGGTATAAGAAGGACTATGTTGGAGAAGAATCAACAGTCAATATTACATGTAAAAAATGTAATAACTTTGAGCATACAACAAGGTATTGTAAGTTGCAGACTAATAAAGATAGAAGGAGACCACCTACTTGTTACAAATATAACAACCTAGGACACATAGAAAAGTATTGTAGATATAATAGAGAGGACAACATAAGAGAACTAAGAAGATCTAGTGAACCAAGAGGACCACCTCCTATGGTTATTAGGAAAAATGTTGGTGACAGTGGTAAGAGTCTTAATGAGTACATGGATGAATTTGGGAATCATGTCAAGAAATTAGAGAGAAAGGAGGATGATTAGATATGGAAGGTGAAAGTTTTAAACAAAGTAGTGGTTCAGGGAGAGACAGTAGATGATACTGTGTCTTCACATGATGAATTCTTTGAGGCATCAACCTAAAGAGATGCATGGCCTTATGGGGAGCATTAGATGCAGTGAAAAGAAAATATTAAGCCCCTGTATATGTGGAGTAAGCTCATGCAAGCTTAGGTATGATGTGTATAGACATCTAGGAGTCTATGGATGAGAGTACAACACTTAGAGATTCATATTGTATGTTCATGATTTTTGTATTGATTGGATGACATGCGAAGTTGAGCTACCCATATTTAATACACATACTCAACTTGTGATAGATAAAAGGACTTAAAATAACTCAAATCTACACCATTTTTTGATCAACACTTAAGGAGAAAAAAGTTGAGAAGATCATCAATCATCTAGCAGAGTGATTATGTGATTGCATGAAGCAAAGAACCAAATTTAGATATGTTTAAGGTATTTAGACCTAATCTCTTAGAGAAGTCATGGGCACACCAGTAGTTTATGATGTTGTATATAGACCTTGGTATAAGTTCAAAAGGCATCAATTCAAATCCTATGAAGATGATCCAGAAGGGGAGTTTTCACAAACCCCCGTAGGTGTGTTGCACGTACAAGATATTAGGGCATACATACACTACAAGTATGAAATTATTGAAGTTAACATATATAGTGAATTGGATAGTATGGTAGAAGCTGATGGATTGATGGTAGAGGAATTTGAGCACCTAAAAGATCAATCAATCCTTAAGTTAACCCTACTCACAAAATTCATGGAAGTTGAATGGTTTACAATCATTCTTAGCAGAGTTCATGACCAATTTTTGTTGATAGGTGAATAGCCTATGAAAATATGTGCATAGTTGATTCATGAGATCACAAGCCTTGATAATGAAGGACCCCTACCTGTACCATAAAATAACCTAAGGAATCTAGCAAAAACCCTAACACATTAGAAGTGGGATAATAGGGAAATGACCATTAATGACATTTATTTGTAGGATGTTAGATTGGTAGCAATGTTGCTAGGCTACAAGTTGTTTTATAGTAGTAGACCTAATTTTGTATCTATTGGAGTCATCATGATGGCATATAGAATGGTGAAAGAAAGTAAGAAGTTTAATCTTTGTGAAATCCTAGCACAACAGTTTATTGATAATGTGAAGGTTATAAAGAAGGAAAAATATAAGGCATTTAGGTTTGGATCATTGTTAATTCATATGTATATTCATATCATTCATAGGTTTCCTAGCATGCATCCTAGAGCATGGAAAGATAATGAGCCCATTGGACTTTAGATCTCAGAGTAATATAGAAGACAAAAGAAGGATTGGGTAGATGGAGAATTGTTTGGCATGATTAAGATATTACAGAGGTAGATGAAAGAGAGCTACATAATACTAGAGAATTAAGTGGAAAATTATGAGGACACTATCTGTTTCATGGTTGAAATTTATTGTGTCTACTTTGAGGTAGTTGAGACAAGAAAGAAGTGGTTCTATCCTATGGGATATAAGGTAAATGCTAAAATCCTAACTATGCAAGTGGAGCATGTACTGGCAGTGGAAAAAGACCCTACCTAAGAAAGATTGGGAACATATAGGGAGAAGTATGATAAAGTTAGAGAAGAGAAAGAGAAGGTAACAAGGAAAAGCAAAGTCAACAAGATTGTTGAAGATATCACTGCGAAGGTGGGAATCACAAAAAGGTAGATGAAAGATATGAAAAAGAAGATGGAGGCATCTTCTAGCATTTCCACCGATGCACCCATTCCTTTGGAGACAGAAAAGATAGTAGCTCCTACTATTGATATTGTTGATTTGTTAGCCTCTCAAGAGGAAGAAACACAAGATGTTGTCATTGGAGTTATTCCTAGAAGATCCATAAGGACAAGTAAGCAAGACAATCCTAAGGAAAAAGAGATAGAAGTGAAGAGGAAGAAGAAGGAAGAAATGGCAGTTGAGAATCCACAAACCTTGTGGAAACCGGACCTTAAATCACTACAAAAGAGAGTAATTAAAGATGGAAATCTATTAACAGTGAATAGATACTATGAGAGATATGACTCTAAAGACCAAGCAGTCATTGAAGATACTATCATTGAGCATCTGCTAGCTTTTAAGAAGAACTTGTTGGAGATTGAAGGAAGCATTCCCAAAGACCTTTACAAAAAAATGGAAATTAGGAAATAGTTAGCACATTCAGAGGATGAGAACATAAGGAATAAGACAATTGAAGATATGTTACTGGTTTTATCTATACAGGAAAGAGAAAGAATCATAAATGCACTAAAACCCCTACTGAGGACAAAGGTCGGACTAGTCAAAATTATGGCTAGAAAATATGATGAGGTAATTGAGGACATCCAAAAGGTATTAGACCAAGTTCTAATGTATGATATTCTGAATAAGGCCTCACCTCCCAAGGCTTCTAAGCCTATATCTTTGGGTTTAGGAGAAAGTTCCAAGGTAGTGGATGAAAATGTTCAAGATAGCATGCAACCAGAATTCTTTGTCACTGGCATGCCTATTACTCTTGACACTTCATAGGATGTTAATGATCCATTTTTGGATAATGTGGATAGTATGATGGAGGTTGGAGATCAAGAGTAGATCAAGGAAGAGAAATCAGAAGAGAAACAAGAAGAAAAAGTACAGGAGAAAGAAATTCAACTAAAGGAGAAGAAGGTAGAACAGATCAAAATAGAAAATGTTTCCAAGGTCAATTTGGACACCTCATTATTGTTGAAAAGTATGGAAAAACTATTAAATTCTAATGTGGACAACATGGATGAGGATGAGATGATGAGATTATCATTTATGGCTTTTGCTAAAGCTAAGGAAAGATTAGTTTAGAAAAGTGACAAATAAGTTAAGGTAATGGTCAAGGTTGTAGAAGAAGTGAACAAGCTACTCCCCTCATAGGTTATCTTCAAAGAAAATGATGAAGCTGAGAACCTTGGTACAATGTTGGATAACTTTGATAATCATTTTGATTCATTGCCAAAAACTGCAAAGGAAAAGGTTGAGAATAAATTTTTGGAAAAGAAGCTGAGAGAAGTCTGTAAGTCCATTTCATGGGACTTAAATATTCTCACTACTACTACTCTTAAGGACAAGAGTTATGTAGCACAAGGTAGGAAAATACACAGCTATTGTATAAGTCCCTACAGGCACATAAAGAACATTGAAGATATCATAGCCAAGGATAGGGCTACCCTTGACATTCTTATGGACAGTTATAAATCATCTTCACAAACTATGGGAGAAATGAACAAAGAGATATCCAAGCTATTGGATAAGATAGGGGTACTGGAAATAGAGAAAGGGAGAGTTATAGATAGATTTGGCTTATTGAGAAGCCTACTGACCCCTAATCTTACAATGCTTGAGTCACATTTGTTAATCTCTATTGAGCATTCAAGGTTGTCATTAGTATCAAAGGCTATCAAAGAGATCAGTTAGGCACTTACATTGAGTTAGTCGGTAACTAGAACAAAGATAGACTAGTCAATAAAGCTTACACACCAAGTACTATAAATTTTACTGAGCACCAGCAGACAAAGAACACTGACAGATAGTAAACACCGAGTGTCATAGTATACACTAAGAAATTTACATAGTGTTTACCGAGGATCATAGGAAATGACATAGTAATCAGAAATGACACATTCTTCTATGCAAATGGTTACAACAGATCATAAAATGGTTTACCAAGATCAAGGAACATTTATTGTAAAAGATACACATTAAATTTAATGTATATCTTATTGTAATAGTTGATCTAGGATATTTTACACCATAGATCTTAGGGTTATGGTTTTGTATTGTAACCTAATTTTGTTAAAGCCACAAAAATAGAACACTATATTTATGTGTTTGAATCATTTTTGGTGTGAATTGATATATGAATTAATGAGCCCTTGAAGCTATTGCCTAACTTCAAGTCAATCAGTTAATAGAGCAGGACAAAGTATAGAGGTTATCAGATTAAGCATAATTAGAGAAGGCTACCAAGAAGATTCAGAGAAGAGATTCATCATAGTTAAGGTGATATTTTATGAGCACTTACAGATCTGTATCAGACAATTGAGTTGTCAAATAGCAGATAATTGCCTATTGCTTTTGAACAATTGTAATAGAGTTTTGGATAAAATCTCTTGATAGAGTAGACTTAATAGTCTTATGTAAATCTCTTAATGAAGTGCACACTTCATTAGTGTTGTTAAAATCCTATAACTAGGTAGATCTAGATGATCTAACATGTCACTCCTAATAGGGTGAGATCATCAGAAGTGATCAAAACTTGTAGTCCTAATAGGCAAACCTTTTCTATCTGTAGTAGTGAAGAATTTGTGGGTGTCATCCCCACCATAGTTTTTACCTTCTAACAAGGGTTTCTACGTTACCAAAATACTTGTGTTATGTGATTATCATATTGATTTCATGTTGTTTTGATTCATGCAATTAGATTCAAGTTATTTTGGTCGGTTATCACTGTTTATAGTTTTTAGATTTGAAAGGTTTACAAGTGAAGTTTTGAAGGCACTAATTCACCCATCCCCTCTTAGTACCTATCTCTCCTAATTCCAACAATTGGTATCAGAGCTAGATCCAATATGCTCAAACATTTCATCAATAGGTTCTTCATGGTAACCGATCTCATTTTGTAGAGTAGCTAGGTTCTTTCTTTCAACCAGTAATTTATTTAGTCCTTCCTTGCATTGTTTATACTATTCCACAAACATTTGCATTTGTATCTTCTAATTCTCAATAGTCTTGTGAATCTTATATCTCTCCATGACTTAGACCTTTTACCCTTCAATGGTTAAACTGTTCAATAAGAGAACTGGGCTTTGATACCAATTGTTGGAATTAGGAGAGATAGGTATTGAGAGGGGTGGGGTGAATTAGTTTAGCTGATAAAGTGATGAGTTGTAAAGCGTATGAAATCAAGGTAATAGATAAATTTTTTTATGAAGATCGACGGCTAACATAATTCAAGAAGGATATAATAGAGCAGATTGAAATGTGTTACTAACACATCAGCTGAACAAGGTTAAAGTGGCAAAATAAATGAATAAGATTAAGTGGAAAAATCTGATGGAGGAAAATAAAATGATTTACTCGTCTATATAAGAGACATTAGTTTCATTGTTGAAAGATGTTGGAAGAAGAAGATATTGCACAATTATCATTAAGCGAAAAAATCTTTATTCTAAGAAACCACAACTCTAATACCAATTGTTAGAATAACTGAGAGGGGGGTGAATCAGTTATCCAGTGTCCCAATACAACAATGAACCACTGTCTCTTATATAGATGAGTAAATCTAGCTTTTCCATACTGTGAAGTTCTCTTTGTTTAGCTTTGGCACTTCTCTCTTATACATGTTGAGACCTTTTTGTTGGAGTCCTTAAAACTCTGTTCTAAGCAACCACAGGTCTGATACCAATTGTTGGAATAAATGAGAGGGGGGTGAATTAGTTATCCAGTGCTCCAATACAACAATGAAACCAATGTCTCTTATATAGATGAGTAAATCATTTTATTTTCCTCCATCAGATTTTGCTGCTTAATTCTTCAACTTCTGCTACTCGGTAAACATAAAATACTTTCACTATTTGTGTTTTTACCAATTTTTAGTCCAAAACTTATAGTAGTTACCAATCAAATCTAACATGTAATATGCAAAGTATGATAACAAAAAAATATCACAATCAACACATAACACAAGAGATTTAATGTGGAAACCCTGTGAAGGGAAAAACCACCTGGGACTAGCAACCCAAAATAAAGTAGGAGTTCCTAAACTCAGTGAATATGCTTTGAGAAAGCATGAGGCTCAGTTATAGAAAATTTGAAGAAACAAGAAAATCACATAACAGATCAGGTTACTGAGTTGCAAACTGAACTCATTCCATATGTGAAATTTTTTGAAGCACATATTGTCAAAGCCAAGCTACTAGTTGCAACACCAGAGATTTTGTTGTTAGAAAATATCTTTGACATGCATGTCCAAGTTGGTCTTGAGCATATTGCTCTTACCAACTTGAAAGAGGAGTGGGAAAACCTCTTGGAGTCAGTGAAGAAAACCCACCAGCACATTTTTGACAAGATGTAAGTATACTGTATTTTTTTTGTATTTGGCATTATTATCAAAAAGGGGGAAAACATGTATATGCCAAATAAGTATGTTTTTTCTATGTATACTACATATTACTGGGAGCATGCACTGAGGGGGAGTACTTAGTACTTAGAAATTTTTTGATGTGGACATGTACATGGTAGATATAAGGTATTAAGAAAACTTGGTCTATATACATTAAAGAGTTTTGATACTAATGCCAAAGGGGGAGATTGTTAATCTCTATTGAGCATTCAAGGTTGTCATTAGTATTAAAGTCTATCAAAGAGATCAGTCAGAAACTTAAATTGAGTTAGTCAGTAACTAGAAGCAAGATAGACTAGTCGGTAAAGCTTACACACTGAGTACTATATAGTTTACCAAGCACCAACAAACACCGACACCAATAGATAGTAAACACTAAGCATCACAGTATACACCGAGTAGTTTACATAGTGTTTACTGAGGATCACAGGAAATGACATAGTAATAAGAAATGGCACATTCTTCAATGCAAATGGTTACCATGGATCGTAAAATGGTTTACCAAGATCGAGGAACATTTATTGTAAAAGATACTCATTAAATGTAATGTATATCTTATTGCAATAGTTGATCTAGGATATTTTACACCATAGATCTTAGAGTTATGATTTTGTAGTGTAACCTAATTTTGTTAAAGCAAAAAAATAGAATACTATATATTTGTGTATTCACATCATTTTTGGTGTGAATTGATATATGAATTAATGAGCACTTGAAGCTATTGCCTAACTTCAAGTTAATCAATTAACAGAGTAGGACAAAGTATAGAGGTTATCAAATTAAGTAGAATCAGAGAAGGCTACCAAGCAGATTCAGAGAAGAGATTCATCATAGTTAAGGTGATATTTTATGAGCACTTACAGATCTATATCAGATAATTGAGTTGTCAAATAGAAAATAATTTCCTATTACTTTCTAACAATTGTAATAGAGTTTTGGATAAAATCTCTTGACAGAGTAGACTTAACAGTCTTATGTAAATCTCTTAACCGAGTGCACACTTCATTAGTGTTGTTAAAATCCTATAACTAGGTAGATCTAGCTGATCTAACATGTCACTCCTAATGGGGTGAGATCGTTAGAAGTGATCAAAACTTGTAGCCCTAACATGCAAACCTTTTCTATCTGCAGTAGTGAAGAATTTATGGGTGTCATCCCCATCATAGTTTTTACCTTCTAACAAGGGTTTCTGCATTACCAAAATACTTGTGTTATGTGATTGTCATATTGTTTTGATTCATGCATTAGATTCAAGTTATTTTGGTTGGTTATCACTATTTACAATTTTTAGATTTGAAAGGTTTACAAGTGATGTTTTTAAGGCACTGATTCATCCCTCCCCTCTTAGTACGTATCTCTCCTAATTCCAACAACATCTGTTGGAGATGAAAAAGGTTGAAGGCTCAATGACTGTGTATACACTTATAGAGCTTAAGGCATCTGAGACTGCATCATATGCATTGAATAAATTAATCCATGTTAGTGAGATTATAATAAATTCATGAGATGAGGAAGTAAAGACATTGGAAAACTCTTTCTAAGATGTATTAAATCTGGTGAGTAAGCACTAAAATCCTTTGTGCTTAAGTTTTTCTATTTTGAATATACCTTTTCCATTGATGGAAAAGGGAGAGGAAGAGAAAGAAAAAATGAGGAAGAGAAAGAAATAATAGAGAGAAATTTTTAGAGAAGAAAATAGTAAAAGAAAAGATGTGTAAAACAAAAAAAAGTAGAAAAGAGAAAAAGAAAAAAAGAGAGCTGTATTATGACACTTAGTCATTTTTCTAAGTCTTTCCATCAATGCCAAAGGGAGAGATTATTGGAAAGTGATGTTTTGGGAACTAAGGATCACTTGAGGGTTGTCATTTATGGAAACACTTATGATTGGAGTGATTGCATGTTAAGAAGATTGCCACTGGAGTCACAGTCATGAAAATGACTAAGTCCAGAATCAGGATAACAAGGTACAATGCTATAGTTTTGGTCAACGATGAAGATATATGAGGTATTATGGCTTGAAAAGTTAAATAAACATATTTTGGGATGTATACATGCTTTAGTTAAGAGTGCATGAGTTTTTGTTACTAGATCTGTGAGATACAGTGTTTGGAAGGTGTGCAAAGATAGTAAAACAATATAATAGGGTATATGAACAGTTGCAAAGATCAAGGTGAGCATAATGGATATGGTAACATGCTAAGATAGGTGAATAGAGTATATTTATGACTCTTTGGTAATATAAGATATCTGACTCCATAATTATCATTTTCATAAGTTATTATTATGTTTTGTATGATATTTGTGAAGCTGACTTGAAGGCTGATTTTAGATAAGTATAAAGTTCTTTTGTGAAAGTGAAGTATAGTTATGTTTTATGATGATGAAGTAAGATTGAAAACCTAAGAGAAGAGATCAGATGCAAGATCAATAAGAGGCAAATCTATAAATGGAACTATCTAAGCAAGATAAGTTCTTGTATTGTTCACATTTTGGAGAATTCTTTTGAGATAGTTTTGATTGTAAGAGTAGTGTGCTCACCACCTTTAACGAGGTGTTTTGTATACCCCTAACAAGGTTTTGTATTCCTCTAACAAGGAAATTTACTATGTAACAATCAAATCCTAACTGTATACACCTAAAAATGGTCACCTAGACTATTAGCCCCTTTTGCTAAATCATAAATTGCTTATTCTTGATCAAATCCTAGTTCTATCATTTATTCTATTATTTTTTATGGGCTAACCATTTTATCCTAAGTCTTTATTTATTTAAAAGGAATATTTCCTCTCCTTTTAATAAATAAAAAGCCCCCACTTTTCCTCTTATCCTAAGTTGCACAAATAAAGCATTATTCTTATTTTATAAAAAGAGAAAAGCACTTTTTGTCTCATATGGACACAAAAGTCAACTCCTATTTTCTCATTGGAGGATATTTGTGCACATGGATTTCTCCTCTTTCAAGATCCACCCTTGAATAAATATTTTTCCTCTTAATCTCCATGGTCCATTCCTTCTCATTTCCTTTAAAAGGAGAGCTCTCTTATTCATTCTAGATCCCCAACTTTTTATGCTAATATTATGCTGCAGGTTTTCTAGGTACACTTTGGAGCTTTTGAAGATTTGGAGCATTCTTAGAATCTACATCTCATTCTTGCATTCTTAGCTTAGCTTCATATTTATTCTTTCTTAGATTAGCTTCATTTCTATGCTCTAGATTAGCTCACATAGATTAATTAGCTTGGGTTGTAACACTTGCATATTTCCTTTCATAGCTTAGCTTGAATTTCCATTTCTAGCATAGCATTGCATTGCATTTTCATTCTTGATTCTTGAGGATATTGACATTCTTTCCCTTGTCTTCATTGAATCTCCCATTGCATGGTTTACTAGCAAGGTTATAGGCTAAATAGCTCTAGCTGAGAGCATTCTTAAAAACCCTTGCACTCCATGCCTAGGGAGCTATGGATCAATTTGTGAGGGCTCATTCTTAAGTTTCCTTGCATGTAATGATCCATAGAAGTGTGACACAATTATAGCACACACTAACAGGGCTAGACCTCCTAATAGAGATATTGTATTTTAGTATATATTGTGGGTTTCATCCCCACTGGGGTTTTCCCTTGGCTAGGGTTTCCTTGAGAACAAATAATCATGTCATGTGTAATGTGTTATGATTATATGTTCTTTTCATTTCTACATTAATTTGGATTGTTTATAATTGTTTAAACTTGAAATCAAAGTTCTATAATACTAATTTACCCCCCTCTTAGTATTACCTAATCCTAACAGATAAATGATCATGAATATATCAATAAATTCTTTAAATGCAACATCCATAGCCCTCTGAAAGGTTTCTCCAACATTCATGAGGCCAAATGACATTCTCACATAAATATAGGTCCCCCATAGAGTGGTAAATGTAGTCTTAAACTGCTCTGATTCTTTCACTAACACCTGGTTGTATCTTGAGAATCTGTCTATCATTGACAATAAATCACAACTAGTAACATTATGCAACATAGCTTTGATATTAGGCAGAGAATAATTATCATTCAAAGATGCCACATTAAGGTTTCTAAAATCAACAAAAAGCCTTATGTCACAATTTTTATTCTTGAATAGGACCAAATTAGAAACCCATAATGAATTCCTAATCAGTTGGATTATATTAGCATCTCTCATCTTTATCAATTCTTGTTGTATCTTAGGGGCTAACAATGGACTAATTGGACTTTTCTTTTATCTGAAAGTATTAGCATATGATTTCAATGGGATCTCATGTTGGAAAAAGTCCTCCCTATAAGCTTTGAGGTCATCATATGACCAAGAAAACATATGCTTGTGTTTCCTTAATAATTTAATAATTTTTTTTCTAGCATAGGAGTCTAACCTTCTTCCAATAAATACTACCTATGGTGAAGAGTCTGATCCCAAGTTGACCTCCTCTAGGTCTTCAATTTTAGCATTATATTTCTTGAAAGATTTATTCTGATCAGAGGATACTACCTCTAACTCAACAAGTCCCATGGGGATCTGATTATAACTCAATTGTACAACCTCATTTGAAAAGATAATGTCTTTTCAATTTATTATCTCAACTAGAGCATTGTAATCAACATTTTAACCTTCATAATTGTTACCCTTGATTTTTATCAACCCTCCAATTTAGTCTTGGTCAGAAAAATCCTAAGTCAAAGTTGAAGTTGAACTTAGTCCAAGTCCAAGTTCAAGTCCAAGTTCAAGGTCACGTTCAAGTTCTTTTCATTCGAGTCATGCAGCGCCACATTTTGTTTGTCATTTCAAAAGTCTGTCGGTCTTCAAAGTTGAACATGAACTTGAACCAAGTGTTGAACCTTAAATTTAGTTCAAGTTCAAGTTCATGGTTGAAATGCACTAAATAACACATGGAATATTTGACGGGATTGTTCTTTCATGCCGTAAAAGGTTGCCAGTTTCGAGCACTTTCAGTGTTTAATCAATTTTAGTAAGTTGTCACATAGGATGATTAAATCTGACAAGATGGCTCATGCATGTGAAGTAGTGGAAGTCACAGTTGATGACGTGATGTAGTTAGGGTCATTATTGTAAAGATATGGTAATTAGGGAATGTCCTGGGGAATTGAGATTTCCATGCCGATTAAACTTGGGAATTAATGATAATTAACTCTAGATGTCATGTCAATCATTCCTTCATTAAGACATTTATTGAAGCTATGCTATGGGGATTTACTAAATCTTACAAGCCATTGTTAATAAGGAAGAATGGTTAAGACATTTCCATTAATTATTTGGGCTTGAGGAAGAAGAAAGAGTGACAGAATTGGTGGTGAGAAGGTTACAGTAATCTGGTGCATATAAAATTGGTGAGTTTCTCTCTTGCCTACAATTTTTAGTTTATTCAGAAGAGGTCATTCTGTGTTGTAAGTATTTTTGAGTGCTTGCTGGTAAAATGCCTTTGTTCTACCCCAAACTTCTGAAAGAGGAAATTAGAACCCACCTATTAATCTCCCTTCCAAACATTGGTGACATCTCTTTAGTGAATGTTAGCGTAGGGGAACTTTGTGATAGGGTTAGAAATGCCTTAGAAGCTTTCATTTCAAAGAGGCTAGCAGGAAGCAGATTAGTAGAGGCTGCAACTTTTCCCCCAGCTCTAGTTTGTCCCAAATTGGTGTTAGAATGAGCCAATAAGAATGATGCTAAGAGCAAATGTATTAATGATACTACAAGAGAAGTTTTGGTCAAGATTAGTAGGGAGACATTAATGGCATCCCTATGGATTCTAGATAAGGAACCATATGAGGCTTAGAACTATGTCGAGGTAGATCATGTGTATGAGGCAGACAAGAAAAAGTATAGCTCCTCGATAGCTCAGACATGGCTTGTGAAACTAGAGAAAAGGAGGGTCTAGATTGCCTAAGCCTCTAACAATTGAGCATTTCTGAAAGGATATAGCTAATATTGTATTCCTTCTAAATAGGGTGAAAGGGAACCCACGTGCATTCCATTGGGAAAATTGGATGTACTAGTTTATCCAAAAAATTGTAGAAGGGGATATATTTATTGATTGGGCTAATTTGATAGTAGAGAAACTTCATAAAGAGCTCCTAAATGTGACTAACCTGACTTCCTTTTATATGTCCTCCTACGTTATTTATATTTTATCCTATTGCTAGACTTGTGAGGGGTTACCACATGAGTTGTGGACAAATGACATGAGAATATATGATTATTTCACATGTTTGCAGAGTGAAAAGTTCCCCGGTGTATTCAAGATGGTTAATGACAGATTCTTAGCAAATTTAGGTTTTTAATTGAGGGGAAAAGAAAATTGTAGACTCTCTGAAGAAGCCAAATAGGTGGTAAATGTGTATGGTTTTCATTTCATAAAATTTCCTAGATTCACATACCTTAGGGTTGGAGCATTTGATGAAGAGCCATTACGACTTCCTAGGTTTTGTTTAGACAATGTAGTCTTAATGGAACTCTGTAGAAAACTTGATATTATTGAACAAAAATCTAGTAGCTCAAAGAAATCCTTAGGTGTTCTTTTTCCTATCTAGTTGGGTTACTACAGATGCAAAAGTTTTGAGGATGCTTTAACTATGGAAGAAGAATTGTCTACTTTCTGTTTATAGACTTATACTCCCAGAACCAATTTAGATTATAGAGGTTCTGCTAGGGAAAACCTTAATGTTCCTAAAACTTTCATGCATATTCCTGAATTGGAGGACTTCTAGGCCAATTGTTCTGATGAATTGGAAGTAAGGAAAAGGCTCTGGTCTAGATTAAGTTTGAAAAAAATTATTATTTTCAGAATGGGTATGAATACAGATGGGGTAGATGAGGATGATGAAGTTGATGTTCTTGATCCCCAATTCTTGGAGAAAGTGGAGGCCCTCCCTATTCCTGAGTTAGATTGGAAAAAACTAGAGGAAGATGACTTGCAAGTGAGAATGAAAAGAGTGATTGAAAGAACAAAGGCATGGTTACTTGAGAAAAAGACTTCTATAAATCCTCCATAGCCTATCAAGAAGCAAGTGAAAACAAAGAAAAGAAGTTCCTCAAAGAATACTTCCATTTGAACTAATTTGAATATTGATCAATCTTTTGTAGGAAAAGTTGAACCAAAAGTGGAACGTGAAGTTGAACTTGAAGTTGAACCAACTTCTCCACAAGTTCAAGTTCAAGTTCAACTCCAAGATGTATATATAGCTTGAGTCCCTTGATCAAGTTCTAGGGTGAAGAACAAGGATAAGTGGTAGGAAGTGACCCCCAGTGTCAATGTGAATTTGGATCCACTGAAAGTTGATTCATTGGAGAATCCAGTTGTAGGCTCCAATATACCTGATGTGGCAAAAAAATAATGGTCACAAGATGAAACAGAGAATACTCTGAAGGATTCATTAGCTCTTTTGAGTAGTTATGATACTCAAAAGTAGTCTTCTATAGCTCCACCATGGTTGGAAAATTATGTTGACAAGAGGAAAAGTGTGGTTCCTATATCTATCCCTATTGAAGATGTTGTGAGTAGGTGTTTGGGAAAAAATCGAAAGACTAAGAAGACAAGGTTGGAATCTAGAATTGACTTCAATGAAAGTAGTGGCCATTGGATGGAAGAGATTGGAAAACCAATAAGAAACAAAGATGAAGGGGAGGCTTCAGCCCAAGATTTCTAGATATCTAGAGTTGACTTAGGGAGAGATAGTAGATCTGTTGACATGAAATTTTTTGAGGGCTCAAATAAGAAGATTTCCAATAGAGTCTGGAAAGATGCCAAGGACAAACATGAGATGAAGGAGGCTATGAAGTGTATGGCCCAATACATAAACGCCATCCAAAATTTGGAAACCTTTCCTTTGAGTGAAATGCTAGGCTTCATTGATGTGAAATCCCCAGATAATCAAAGGTTTCTTGACCAAGTGCAAAGAAATAAGGTAATTAGTAGAATATATGAATAATGGGTGGAGCATGTAAATTTGGAATCTACCAAGAAAATAACTCACTTGGATCAAGCTTGCATTCAAGGAAGTCATTTAGTACAGAAAGCTGAGGTGAGTATTGAGGAATGGGAGATAGAAAAGACAACCTGGACAAAAGAACTCCATTGGATGGAAGAGGCTGAAGAGTATGGCCTACAAAAATTCCTGATAGAAAAGTTAGTACCAGGGCTAGATGACAAAACTCTTTATGTTATAAATGAGTGCATAGACTGGAGAAATGAAGTTGTAGAGCAAGGAGTCACTAAAATAAAAGATCTCCTAAAGGGGTAAGGAATCATCAGGGATATTATCTCAAATGATATAAATTGGTTGGATAAACAATGTGAAGGGGAATCAGATAGACTGGTTGAGTAGGTAATTAAGAATGTTAGTACCTAGTTTGATGAGCTCAAGGGAATGAAGGCACTAGCAATCTAAGAATTCACAAAAGTTGCATGGATAGTATCAATTCTTATAATTTAGTGTGATCACTTAGACATGCATAGAGAAAAGATAGCTGAAATCAAGAGGGAAAAGGATGTATGGAAGTAGCAAATCAACTTCATTGGGTTGCCACACCAATAGGTAATATCTGCATTCACAGCCACATTTCAAGATTGGAAGGCAGGGCGGCTTGTGGTAGTTTCAACACCATAGTCATATGGGACACTTGGCTCTATTTTGAAGGCATTGTGCACCTTATCTCATTTTATTTTGCTTTATGCTTAGGATAGGTATTAAGTTTAGAAGCATTTACTTTCAGTTAAAAAAGATAGTTTCATTCAGTAATTTGCATAAGCCCTACGTGGCTATATATTCAAAGAATTTTAATCTATTAAGGGTTCGGCTCTCTGAGTTTTGAAGGAACTATTTTCTAAGAACTTAACTTCAAGTCTTTCTAAAGACTAATATTATAGAATATATGAAATATCCTATGGTATTGCGTATGTGTTTAAGATTTTGAATTGATAAATACTATTGTTTATCTTATGTGATTTATTTTCTTGTGGAGATAAGTTGTGTTGAATAAAGCTTAACTACGATATGGATGGATTTTATGCTTAGAAGTAATAGAGAGAATTTTTACTGAAGTTTTAGATTCAAGAAATTCAAAGTTTGAGATAAAGATAGAAGTAGATGAGTTTCTCTAAAAATCTGCACACTCTTTTCATGTTGATGGACTGAATGTTTACCTTAAGTGTTTTCTGGCAAAAAGCACACATGATGTTACTTTTTTGTGTTCAATAAGATCATATTGAAATATTTTTAGAAGGTAGCTACACCTTACATCTTGCAGAGAGTTTTCTTTCAAAGGAACTCAATTGCTAGTGTTGAGTTTCTCTTTTCTTTCATGCTTTATAAAAGTCTAAGATTAATTTGAAGAAAGGGAAAAACTGTATGCTAATAGTTTTTAGTGACTTGACTAGGGAGAGTCTAAGAATAGACCAGGATTTACATCTTTTCATTTTAATGACCAATTATGGTGCTACCCACTAAGGTTATTCTTGGCCAACAAGAAGTTCCTCTGGTTTTGCAACCAAGCCTTGATTTTTAAGATACTCAACAAGATATAAGTGCTGAACTTAATGCAGCTCCTTAGAAATTGAGTACGAGTGCACAATAATATCAGAAAGTAAGGTTAGTTCTTGAAGAGGAGGAGGAAATAGGAGAGTGGTTAAGGGGCTTACCCGTAGCCCAAGAGGCTGTTGTAGTGGATAGAGCAGTCCAAAGACCTTGAGAGCAAGTCTTTCTTTTTGTTTAGTTCAATTAAGTAAGCTTGCCGATAAAATATTTACAAGAGGAGACCAGGAAAAGGGTCTTGTTGACTCTAATTTTGAAGACCTAGCAAAGCTTGATTTTAAACCCTGAACTCCCCTAAGAGAAATAAGGTACAAAACAACTAGTAGGCCTTCTTCCCCAACCAAATTTACTCCTATGTCTTCTTTTCAATCTTTAGTGCCATCAAGAACCCTAGCCCCTACATTCATAAATCTATAGGCTTTAAATTTCATCTTACTGACCATGGCTTAGAATCAACCCTGGGGTGCAACTGTAGTACCCTTAAGCCTAGGAGAAAACTTGGGAAATCTGCCTAAAGGTCATGATATTTTACATAAATTTAGTGGTGATGGAAAGAAGTCACCAGAAGACCACTTGAATGCCTTCAACATAGCATGTGGAGTTTTGGCTGTTGGTACTCCAGATGTGGCTATCAGACTCTTTGTCCTGACATTGACAGATGCAACAACATAATGGTTTCATAATCTACCACATGCCTCTATAACTGATTGGGATACCATGAAGACAACATTTGAAACTAGGTTTAAGTTAGCCAATGATGCTAATACTCTTTTGATCTAGTTGAGTCAAATGAAGGAGATTCAAGTACCTATGAGGGAAGGGAATTTTTTGCAAGATTTAACAAGGGAATTCAGGTAATTCTAGCTGCTAGCAGACCTAATGATGAAAATCAAAAGCATTTTTTATTGAATGCTATGCCTCTTGATGTTGCATTTCCTTTAAAAAGAGCTAGGCCAACCACCTTAGCTTCTTCTTAGACTCTTGCTATTGAATTAGAAGATGATATCATAACAAGTGGAAAATGGAGGAAAGATGTACAAACTACTAGTTCCTAGCCTTCCAATTCCTCATCATTAGACCTTGTAATACAAAGACTGATTAATGACCTAATTACAATCAAGTGGCAATTTCCTAAAGACACCAGTCCTTATCAAGATATCCTATGCAAATACCCTACTCAAGGAGCCTCAGGCTCAAACAAGCAATTAAATTTTCCTCCTACACAGCAGAGACTACAAATTGAACCTCCACCAAATAAAGGCAACATGTGTGTTTTCCAACTTATCGATGAGCATGAAGGTGTTCGAAATAGGGAATACTAAGAGATGGGGGGGGGGGGGGGGGGTGAATCAGTATTCTACAAACTTTTACTTTTTCCCAATTATGGATATAAGATATTATCTTAATGCATGCATAACATAGAAAGCTAAACAACATGCATAGTAACAAGACAATAGAACTCATAACACATTATTTATTCTCGAGGAAACCCTGGCCAAGGGAAAACCCTGGTGGGGATCGTATCCACAAAGATCCACTAATCAAAAGTATCTTGTTAAGGATGTTGACCCTGTTAGGAGCCTATTACATGCATATAGTGTCTTAGTCCTGATTAAGGGACTATAGGCCTTGTTAGAAGCCTCAACCCTGCTAGGAGTTGGTAGTACAAAATATGATTACCAGATGAGCCCACTACCCAAACAAGTAATATACAATATTTACTAATTACAAAATAGGTCAAGGTACGTAACCTTATACTTCTTGCAACTTTGCATCAATATCTCTTCACTGCCTTTTTCACTATCGCTATTACATTCATATCATGTATAATTTCTCTTTTCATCTTCTTCATACATTACATTTATAAAAGTTATTAAGACTAATAACTCTTTTCAGTCAACTTACATTATACAAAATATCTTTACCCAAGGGTTAACATCTAGGATGTCATCCCTTTATATTGTTAAGAAGTTATTTTGATAAAAAAAATAATCCCTTAACTCTTTACCAATTCTGTCTTCATATTCTATCCTATTGGCTTAACACCGTCTTCAGTAAAACTATCATAACTTCTTCTATACATGTCATACTGGCTTGCACTCTGAGGTGAGTCTTCTATTGTCACCATAGTATATATGTTCAAGTGTGCAAGCACTGAACTTACTCCAATCAACATTGCTAATCAAAACTATCATCGGTTATACTGGCAAAAACACTATCTCATACTTAGACAAGTTTGCATTGCGCTTAGACATACTTGCTCTCTGACCTATGAAATCTTCATGTAGATCATATGTTGCCATAATGACAATATCTATGAATCTAACTCAGCCAAATTGCCAACAATCTCCCCCTTTGTCATGGTGGCAACATATGAGAAAATTGCCTAAGTCATAAATTTAAAAAATATCAAAATTGTGGCCATACTAAAAAAATATGTATTTACTATCCTTATGACTCCATAAATCTTATAAACATACTATACTCTCCCTAGGAGTATACATCCTTATCAATTTTCTACTGTATATCTCTACCCCTTTGACAACAATGACAAAAAAAAGGGTAAGGAGGGTGACAAAATTGTGTTCTGACAAAATTTACACCTTGATTCAATATTTCAAAGCCAGTAGGCTTGCAACACAATTTGCAAAGTTAATCTTCATGTTCTCTTACTCTTTCTCCCATGCCTTCTTAATCGAATCTGCAACACTGAGTAGTGCACATAATCCATAAGATGCAATTTCATAGGCTTGTAGATTCACAAAACTAAACTTCTAAAAAGATGTCTTGGATGAAAGACATTCTTCCAGTTGTCCTTCAACAATGCTCAATTTGATAGAAACATGCTCTCTTAAAAGAGCGAATATTTTCAGCTTCCTATCCTTGTCATCTTGTAAAATCCTTATTTCATCATAAATCTTGCATATTTTCTTCTCAACATCAAATACCTTCACATTAGGGCTAGAAAGAAGGTTTATCTCAGTTTGAATTTCAGCTTCCTTGATCTTAATCTATTAGGAATGAATGTTGAAGCCTTTGGTAATCATTCTGTAGCAGTGGTTGTTGCATTCATGACTATGATTGTCATTGATGTCAACACAGTGATATTCTAGAGTTTAGCAAAAAAGTAGGCATATTTTTGTTTTGCGCACATGTTATATTGTAGATTGAGTTATGCATAGTTGATGGTATGTTCTATGTTGTGTTATTAGCCTATGGTTAAGAGCGCATAAAGAAATTATTTATTCATGAAAGTTATAAGCATTTTGGTGGAAGCAGTATTCTGGCAGTATTCCTATGTAGCGGTTTTTGGTAATCAAAGGATATCTCCTAATCAAGATGGAATTTGATTCTGCATAGTTAAAGGGAAGTTTGAGACTCATTGGTGGGGACATGGTTCATAGTGCAAACTTTGAGGTCACACGATTGGAAAGTTATTGTATCTGGAAGCTGATAGTTTTATATGTACGGTGTTGAAATTATTATTTTGTATTTGCATGCCAACTAATTTGTAATTATTTGAGTGTGGTATAAAGGAAGGAATTTTTTTCTTGTTATGTAGAGGATTTTAATAGTTGTGATATGAAGTTGTGAAATTTGTGATGCGAATGTATGCATGAAGTGAAGAAAAGAGCTAATTTAGTGATGAAGGAAGACTTGTGAAGTACAAAGATCTGGATTTGTGATCTTGTGTAGCAGAGAAGTGTGGTTTTGGAATAGTGTGAAGGAGGTAACATATTTCATATTATTCTATTGAATAATCCTAAGATCTGTTGGACAGTGAGTTCATAGATCTTGCCTTGTAGTTGTTTGGGCAGTGGGTCCTTCTGTCTTCCATAACTCCTAACAGGGTTAGAATCTTTTAACAGGGATTCAAAATCTCCTAATAGAGATTCATATGTACTAAATGTATTTCATAAGACTCCTAACAAGGTCCATCCTCTAACAAGGAACTTTCATATTAGTGCATCATTTTGTGGGCATCATTCCCACCGGGGTTTACTCTTTGATCAAGAGGTTCCCTAGTTAACATATCTTGTGTTATTGTATCATTGTGTATGATAATCTTTCTATGGTTGGTTACTACATTAATTATATGGTTTAAAGCTATTGAATTTGATTTTGAAGTTAATGTTGATAAATGGTTTAATTATCAGATAACTGATTCACACCCCCCTCTTAGTTATCTTAGTGGTCTTTACTTTTTAACAATTGGTATCAAAGTAGCAGGTTCTTGAAAGAGAAGTTTAACAACTTAAGGAGATCTATGGCCAATTTTAGAAAAGAAAGCCCTAATTTTGATGGAGTAAATGTTGATAGTTGGAAAGAAAAGATGAAGACACATCTCTTGTGTTTAGGACCAGGTTATTGGTTGATTAAAAAGAATGAAAGGACTATAATTGAAGAAGACAATCTTGAAACAAGTTCTAAAGATGAGGTAGATCTATTTATGTGTAACATACTTGCAAGAGAAGCACTTTTATTAGCACTTTCAGAGAATGAATATAGTCAATTAAATTTTTTAACTAAATCTCATGATATTTGTAGAGCTTTACATTCTACTTTTGAAGGTGATGAACATGCAAAGAAAGCTAGGTTACATAATTGGATTTGTGCATTTGAAGACATAAGAATGATGGAAGATGAATCTGTTAGAAGCTATATTGGTAGGATGTCAGAAATTGTTGTAGGAATAAAATCTTGTAGAGGTGAAAAGAAAGAGAATGAAGTAATATGGAAGATTTTGAGAACATTGATACTGGTATTTAGGCAGAGTACACAAATGATTGAACAAGTGATACCTTGTACACCAAACTTTTCAAGAGAGACCCTTCTTGGAAGATTGGAAGCAACAAAGATGAATTTGAGATTATTAGGAGAACTACCTAGAATGGAGACAACATTCAGTGCTCTTAGCATTAGACCTACTTTGTCTAAAAGTACAAGTGTGAATGGAGATTATGCCAGCAGTAGCAGATCTAGATTTGATGAAGATAAGAAGATTGAAGAATGTATTGCCTTGCTTGTGAAAAGAGAACTAGATGGTAAGAAAATCTTTAAATGTTGGACATGTCAAGAATATGGTCATTTTGCATCTAAGTGTCCTAAGAGAGTTAAGAAGTATAGAAAAAATTTTAAGCCTAGAAGATCTAAAGAATGTTATTATGCAAATGATGAAGAAATTGAAGCAAGAATTGAAAGACATTTGAGTGACAGTGATAATGATAACTTTGATGACATAGGATTTGTAGCAATTAAGGAAGAAAATTTTGAATTTGATATTAAAGAAGAAAAAGCCTTAGTTTCCCAAGTTGAAAAGAAATTTGATTGGATTATACACAGTGGTTGTTCACATCATACGACTGGTGATAAAGGAATATTCATAAAGTTTAACAATTATGATGGAGGAATTGTTAGAGTTGGTAACAATGCACCTTGTTTGATTAAAGGTATAGGATCTATTACTCTTGATGGAAAGACTAATATTGATGATGTTTACTTTGTTGATGGATTGAAACATAATCTTTTGAGTGTTGGATAGTTAGTGGATAAGGGATATCAAGTTTGGTTTACTGAGAAAACTTGTGTGATTAAGGATAAAGATGGAAATCTAATTGGAACTGGATCTAGAACTAGAGGTAATGTGTTTCAGTTGAACCCTACCGAGATGACATGCTTGATGACTAAGATTGATGATAGTTGGTTATGGCATAGAAGGTTTTGTCATATAAAGTTTGATAATATTGTGAAAGTAAGTTCTACACTTGCAGTAAGAGACTTACCTAAGATTATGAAGCCTACTAACATGATTTGCAAGGAATGTGTGATGGCTAAGTAGAAAAGGAGTTCATTTCCTAGCAAGAAGTTCACATCTACAGAAAAGTTGGAGATTGTTCATATAGAATTGAGTGGTCCTACTAGGACTAGAGGATTCTATGGAGAAATGTATTTTATGATTCTTGTTGATGATTTTACAAGAAGGATGTGGATTGCATTTTTGAAAGAAAAATTTGAAGTATTTGATAAGTTTCAGGTCATAAAGAATAAAGTTGAGAATGAATCAGGAATGAGGATTAAATGTTTGATATCCGATAGAGGTGGAGAATTTACATCTAAAGAGTTTAACACTTTTGTGAAGTAAATGGTATTAAGAGACAATTATCAGCCCCTAGAACACCTGAACAAAATGGTATTGCAAAAAGAAGGAACAAATCAGTGACTGAAGCAACTAGAGCTATGTTATTTGAGGGTGATTTGGCAAAGACATTTTGGAGAGAAGTAGTGAATACAACAGTATATACAATGAATAGAGTACAAATAAGAGCAGACACAGACAAGACACCTTATGAATTGTGGTTTGGACATGCACCCTTAGTTAAGTATTTTGGAATTTTTGGAAGCAAATGTTATATTAAGAGAGATGATGATATAGGAAAGTTTGATCCTAGAAGTGATGAAAGAATTTTTCTTGGATATTTTTTGAAAAGAAAAGCATATAGATGTTACAATAAGAGAACTAAAACTATTGTTGAAAGTGAAAATGTAAAAGTTGATGAGAATTTTAAAATTTAGGAAAGAATGCTTGATTATGAATCTGATGAAGGAACTAACCCTCAGCCTAACATTGAAACTATTGAACAATTTTTTGAGACTGACAGTGAATTGTTGAATGAAAGTCATGCTGAAGAAAACAAAGAAGAATCTAGAGAAGAATCTACAGCTGAAGAAAGATTAGTGACTATGACACCTAACAGGTATTTATCAAGACATCATCCTGTTGAGCAAGTTATTGGAAGTTTGGACAAAGGAGTTATGACTAGAAAGAAGGTACATTTATGTTTGATTTCTCAAATTGAACCTAAGTCTACTAATGAAGCTTGTGAAGATGAACATTGGATTAAAGCTATGAAAGAAGAATTGGATTAGATTGAAAAGAACAAGACATGGGAATTGGTCCCTAGACCTAAAGACAAAAATGTGATTGGAACTAAATGGGTATTTAGGAACAAGATGAATGAACAAGGAGAAGTAATTAGAAACAAAGCATGATTGGTATGTAAGGGATACTCACAGAAAGAAGGAATTGACTATGAAGAGACTTTTTCCCCTATGGCAAGACTTGAAGTAGTAAGAATATTTTTAGCTTATGCAACATTTAAGAAATTCAAAGTTTATCAGATGGATGTGAAGTTAGCATTTCTGAATGGTGAATTAGAAGAAGTCTACATTGAGAAGCTTGAAGGTTTTCCTTTGACTCAAGAAGGAGACATGGTATGTAAACTAAAGAAAGCATTGTATGGATTAAAGCAAGCACCTAGAACTTGGTATGCTAGATTAGATAAGTATTTGTTAAAATTGGGATTTACAAAAGGAACAACTGATAGTAACTTATACACAAAACAAATTGAGAATGGATTGTTAGTTTTGGTTATTTTTGTTGATGACATTATTTTTGGAGGAGAAGATGAAGCTAGTGAAAAATTTTCTAATGAAATGAAGACAGAATTTCAAATGAGTATGATTGGAGAAATGAAATACTTTTTGGGATTACAGATAACAAAAAACAAAGATGGTATCTTTATAAGTTAGACAAAATACTTGAATGATTTGTTGAAAAGATTTGGTATGTAGAATTGTAAACCAGTTGGAACACCTATGGTTATAGGACATAAACTATCTAGTAAAGATGAGACACCAGAAGTTGAGCAAAAGAAATATAGATCTATGATTGGTGGATTGTAGTACTTGACACACACTAGAACAAATATACAACATTCAGTTGGAATGGTAGCAAGATTTCAAGCTGAACCTAGAGAGTCACATTATGTAACCGTAAAAAGGATATTGAGATATCTTAGAGGCACAATGGACTATGGACTGTGGTATGAAAATTCTGATGATTTTACCCTATGTGCATATACTAATGCTGATTGGGGAGGTAGTGTTGATGACAAGAAAAGCACCAGTGGTGGAGCCTTTTTTCTTGGAGGAAGATTAGTTTTTTGGTTGAGCAAAAAGTAGAATTGTATCTCATAGAGTACAATAGAAGTAGAATATGTAGCAGCAACAAATAATTGTAATCAGATAATTTGGATGAAGCAGATGTTGATGGACATTGGAATCAAGTTTGATGAGCCTATTGTCACATATTGTGACAATACAAGTATAGTCAGTATGTCTAAAAATCCAGTTTTACATTCTAAAACAAAGCATATAGAGATCAAGTATCATGTTGTAAGAGAGAAATTTTTAGATAAAGAAGTCAGACTGGAGTACATAAGCACAAAGGAGCAAATAGAAGATATATTTACTAAGCCTTTTCCTAAGGATACATTTGAGTATTTGAGAGGTATGCTTGGGGTTATGCCCTAAACTACTTTTGAGTAATGATGCAGTTGGTTGCATCCATCTAGTGGTTTATGGCCCTATCTATTTTCTGGATTGGATGTTGGTACTTCCTCTATGGGGGAGTATGTGTATCTGAGCTAAGTCATTGAGGACTCTTGTGAATGTATTTTCTGAATAGTGTCTTTTGACATTGAGCTATTGTTTGACATAGTGATGGAATTTTTGTCATTGATGTCAATGGAGGAGAGAATCATGAAAAACATTGAGGAACAACATTGAGAGAGATTGAATAGGAAAAACAAGTAAGGTTTGATTAATGATGAGCAACAGTGTAGTTGAGCAGCAGTGATTGGATTTTTGGAACACTGGATGTTTTTCATCTATGTTGCCATCAATGCCAATGGGGGAGATTGTTAGGAATGAATACTAAAGCCTTTGGTAGTCATTTTTTAGTAGTGGTTGTTGCATTCATGACTATGATTGTCATTGATGTCAACACAATGATATTCTGGAGTTTAGTAGAAAAGTAGGCACAATTTTGTTTTGCGCACATGTTATATTGTAGATTGAGTTATGCATAGTTGATGGTATGTTCTATGTTGTGTTATTATCCTATGGTTAAGAGTCCATAAATAAATTCATTAATTCATGAAAGTTATAAGCATTTTGGTGGAAGCAGTATTCTGGCAGTATTCCTATGTAGCAGTTTTTGGTAATCGGAGGATATCTCCTAATCAGGATGGAATCTAATTCTATGCAATTAAAGGGAAGTTTGAGACTCATTGGTGGTGATGTGTTTCATAGTGCAAACTTTGAGGTCACATGATTGGAAAGTTATTATATCTAGAAGCTGACAGTTTTATATGTAGCGTGTTGAAATTATTATTTTGTATTTGCATGCCAAATCATTTGTAATTATTTGAGTGTGGTATAAAGGAAGGAATGTTTTCCTTGTTATGTAGAGGATTTTAATAGTTGTGATATGAAGTTGTGAAAGTTGTGATGTGAATGTATGCATGAAGTGAAGAAAAGAGCTAATTCAGTGATGAAGGAAGACTTGTGAAGTACAAAGATCTAGATTTGTGATCTTGTGTAGCAGAGAAGTGTGGTTTTGGAACAATGTGAAGGAGGTAACATATTTCATATTATTCTATTGAATAATCCTAAGATCTATTGGATAGTGACTTCAGAGATCTTTCCTTGAAGCTGTTTGGGTAGTGGGTCCTTCTGTCTTCCATAACTCCTAACAGGGTTAGAATCTTTTAATAGGGATTCAAAATATCCTAATAGAGATTCATATGTATTGAATGTATTTCATAAGACTCCTAAAAAGGTCCATCCTCTAACAAGGAACTTTCATATTAGTGCATCATTTTGTGGGCATCATTCCCACCGGGGTTTACTCTTTGATCAAGAGGTTCCCTAGTTAACATATCTTGTGTTATTGTATCATTGTGTATGATAATATTTCTATGGTTGGTTACTACATTAATTATATGGTTTAAAGCTATTGAATTTGATATTGAAGTTAATATTGATAAATGGTTTAATTATCAGATAACTGATTCACCCCCCCAACTCAGTTATCTTGGTGGTCTTTACTTTCTAACATAATCTTCTACTCTTCCTCTACTATAAGGATCTCAGATTTTGTACACTGAGTGTACAAAGATTTTCCTCTTTCTAAATTCCTTCTTAAGTCTTTTATATAGATATCAAGATTATTGATATTGTTCCTGATATTTTGACTTATGTCCAAAAGTATTTTGGCCTCATAGGCTACTTGTGCCTTCACCTTAGCTACATCAGATAAGTTGGAAAACTCATTATCAAATGTATTCATTACTTTCTTTGTTTTTTTCCAGTGGGTCAGTCTTTGCAATCTATGTGGTTGCAATGCCTTGTAACTTCTTAGTTATCTCCTTTAGGCATCCTTCAAGGATCTTCACTTTCTTAATCTTTCCAATAATTTTATTCAAAGATGTGATCAATTTCATCTGATCATCATCATCTACTTTTTTTCCCAAATTATCAAATATACAACCAATCTGAGTTTTCTTACTAGTCTCAGGTGTAAGATTGGTTTCTTTTTCAGTGGGAATAGATACTTGTTTCTCTTTCTCTTTAGATTCTTCAGTTATGATTTCTATGTTCTCTTCTCCTTTGGCATTATCCTGCTCTTCAAAAGCCAAATTATCAACAATGTTTTCAAGGTTTTTAAATAGATTATCATCACTGTTCAAAGTGATCTTTATTCCTTCAACATTCATAGATTCATCTTCAATGTTGATGGCTAGTGGAGAGGGAATATCCTGTTAGGAATAGTCCCAAGAGATAACTAAGAGGGGGGGGCAGGGGGTGAATCAGTTATCTACAAGATTCAATTCTTTATCCAATTAAGTATACTTAAACATTAAACATAAACACAATGAAAGAACACAAGAACACAACATCAATATTTTGGTTATGGGGAAACCCAAATAGGTAAAAACCCTAGTGGGGATTGACACCCACTAATATTCTACACTAAAGTATTATGATCTTTGTTAGAAGATCCTTTACCCTTTTAGGAGTAGCTTTACAATATATTAAGTACAATAGACCTAGTCAAGGGTTGGACCCTGTTAGGAATCTTTTACAATTGTCCCTATTAGGGGAGAGGACACACTGTCTGAGAGCTCACTGCTCAAAGGGGTGAAGGCTACAACCTTCTGAATAACAGATATACACTATATTTGGATCTTGGTGAAATGCACTTAGACCTAATATCTAGATTTGTTTTGATGAATAGCACAAGTACTTTACTTGGTCACATAGATCTTCTTTTGATGGCTCAACACTTCACACACTCTGCTCTGCTCTGCTTAATCAACCATGAACCACACTTCAGCAATCACAAATGACTACCTATAAACATCTTTCCTCTAAATGATATAATTAAGTTTGCCTATTAGAACTACCTTGAAATCATATTAGAGAAACCATAACAAACTCCAATAAACATTCTGTCGGCTCTACTATGCATGAAACACATTCTGGGATCTGTTCAATAAGATAATTGTAGATGCACACTACACACTATCGGCTATACCAAAACAATTGGATCTTTCTCTATAATCTGAATTAAATCATGCACTCTTAACCAAACATCAATAACTCTCATCTAAGCTTAAATCCTAGGGAGCATACCCATAGGATAGTCGCAACTAAATAACCAATACAAGCTTTGTTGACTCTTTTGAATAAACACAGGAAACTGCTGCTAGCAAATAGCAACTACATAACTTCACTTCTACTGATCAATAGACTATGTATCCATAACTAAAACATAAATAACATGTCTTCAACATATATCCAAGTGTGCAAGGCTCCATGATAACTATACAGAAAACCATACATAGAACACTGCCTATTACTGTATCAGGAACATTGTTGACACAAGATGCTATATAACTGTCTATACTAATAGTTAACCTCTGTGCCCATGATATCATGCTGATATCATGTCCATGCTATATATACTGAAATCTTACTACATAAGACTTCCACACATGCTACTTTCCATATGTTATCATTAATGACAAACATATAATCAGTACTAGCCTACTGGCAAATCTCCAACAATCTCCCCCTTTGGCATTGATGGCAAAATGTGGAATGAAAAACCACCATAAGCCCAAATGAAAATTTCTTTTATAACATTCTCCATTTCTTCATCCAAACTCCCCCAAAGATGAAACCTCCATCTACTACAATATTTTCTAATATTCTCCATTTCCTCAACCGAACTGCAGCCAAAACTGAATATTGCTCCCCCTTAGTATATTACTCCTCTTTTCTATTTTTCATGACTCTGCATATTACTCCCCCTTTGACATCAATGGCAAAGGGCACCATTCTTTTTAAGCACCGGTACTACTCCTGAGGTAGAGTAGTCAACCTTCTTCCAGTCCCTGAGGATTGATGTCTTTCCTTCTTTCTTCTAAGTAGAATTAGGGAAGGGAATTACTCCCAACTTCTCCTTGAGATACTCAAAAGTATGCTTAGGCAAGGGCTTTGTGAATATATCTGCCAACTAATCTTTATTACTCACATAATCCAACTTGACTTCTTCTCTACCACTTTCTCTCTTAGGAAGTGATACTTGATCTCAATGTGCTTTGTCTTTGCATGCATCACAAGGTTCTTTGACATAGTGATAGTGCTAGTGTTATCATAGTGAATAACAACAGGATAATCAATCTAAATTCCAAAATCCTTTATCATCTACTTGATCCAAAAAATTGTAGAACAATTAAAGGTTGCTGCAACATACTCCGCTTCTTCTGTTGACTGAGAAATACAATTTTGTTTCTCGCTTGTCCAAGTGACAAGTCTATCACCAAGAAACACTACTTCACCTAAAGTACTTTTTCTGTCATCAATACATCCTTCCCAATCTGCATCAGTGTACACATGAAGCTCAACATTTTCTAAATTAGGATACCATAGACCATAATCCATAATGCCGTACAAGTATCTGAATATTCTCTTTACTACCATGAGGTGACTTTGTTTGGGTTATGCTAAAAATCTTCCAACTATGCCAACTACATTTGAAATATCAGGTCTAGTCTGAGTAAGATATATAAGTTTACCATTCATAGACTTATATAATGTTATATCTACTACTGGTGAGTCATCTTCTTTTGTAAGCTTTCATCTAGTGATAATAGGGGTTCCTACTGGCTTGCAATCATCCATCTTGAATTTCTTTAGTATCTCTTTCACATATTTTGAATGATTAATAAAAATTCCTTTTTCTATCTACTGCACATTTAGTCCTAAAAAGTATTTGATAGGACCAATCATACTCATCTCAAACTCATTCTACATTTCTTTGGAAAATTTTGAACTTAGTTTGTCATTAACTCCAAAGCTAATGTCGTCAACAAATATAGCTACAAGTAGAAAACCTTCAGATGTCTCTCTAATGAATAGATTACAATCTGTTGCTCCCTTCTTGAATCCAATCTTTGTTAACTATCCATCTAGTCTTTCATACCATGGTCTAGGGACTTGCTTAAGTACATAGAGGGCCTTCTTCAATCTACATACCATATTTGGTCTGTCTGATAAGGTGAATCCTTTTGGCTACTCAATGTATACTTCTTCTTTCAAATCACCATTCAAGAATGCTAGCTTGACATCCATCTAATATACTTTGAAGTTTTTGACTACAGCATAAGCTAGAAATAACTTAATAGCTTTTAATCTACTCATAGGTGCAAATGTGTTTGAATAATCAATGACTTCTTTTTGCACATATCCTTTACATACTAACCTTTCTTTTTTTCTTACTACCATACCATCTTCATTCATCTTGTTTCTGAATATCCACTTTTTTCCAATCACATTCTTATCACTAGGTCTTGGGACAAGTTCCCAAGTGTCATTTGTAACAATCTAATCAAGTTCTTCTTTCATAGCATCATGCCAATCTGAATCATTACATGCATCTTCAACACGTAATGGTTCAATCTAAGATAGTAAACATACTACTTCACTATTAGCTAAGTTCTTTGCTTGTGACCTTGTTAAGACTTTGCCACTCTAATCTCCAATGATCTCTATCTTGGAATGACTTATAGAAGTAAACTTTGGAACTTTAGGTGATGCTGACTTATCATCCTTAGGAGTTTCTTCTTCACTTGTCTCAGGGTCATTGAATAACACATCAATACTGTCAAACATTTCTTCAATAATTGTCTCACTAGTGGAGGGTCTAGGTTCTTCTTCAATCATGGGTGAGTAATCATGATATCTTTCTTGAATCATAAACTTTTCATCAATCTTTACATAAGCACTTTCAATTATCTTTTTCAATCTTAAATTGAAATATCTATAAGCTTTACTTTTAGTAGAGTAACCAAGAAAAATAACTTCATCACTTCTTGCATCAAACTTGCCTACTGCTTCATCCCTCTTGATGTAGCATCTGCTTCCAAAATTTTTGAAGTATTTTACTGTGGGAACATTACCAAACCATAGCTCATATGGTGTTTTGTCAATGCCTAGCCTTAATTGAATTCTATTGATGGTATAGATTGTTGTATTGACCACATCTCTCCAATAGGTGTGTGCAACTTTTCCTTCAATCATGAGGGTGCACACTATATCAAGGATGATCCTATTCCTTCTCTCTACAATTCTATTCTACTGAGGGGTTCTAGGTGCACTTAGCTATCTCTTTATGCCATGTTCTTCACAGTACTCATAGAATCTGTCAGAGGTGAATTTTCCTCCTCTAGCCGATCTCAAACATTTTATCTTTAGTCTAGATTCATTCTCAACCTTAGCTTTAATATTTTGAACTTCTCAAATGCTTTTGACTTATCTTTCAAGAATGCAACCCACATCATCCTAGTATAATCAATAAAAAACAAAATGAAATACTTTTCACCATAGTATGATCTTGTTTGAGTTGGACCACATCAGTCTATGTGAATCAGATCCAACTTGTTCTCTTCTGAATTCTGCTTGCTCTTAAATGAATTTATCACATGCTTTCCCATTACACATTCCCTGCATATAGTATCAACTGGCTTTGCTATGCTAGGTAGATCTCTTACTACCTTTACTTTTCTTATCTTTACTATGTTATCAAAATTGATATGACATAGTCTTTTATGCCACAACCAACTGTCATCAACTTTAGAAACAAAACAACTTGCTTCTGAATTGAGTTGAAACACATTACCTCTTGTCTTTGATCTTGATGCAATCATAACACCATCTTTTTTGCTAATGATGCATTTGTCATCTTTGAACTCCAACTAATAGCCTTTTCCAAGTAACTATCCAACACTAAGAAGGTTATGTTTCAAACCATCAACATAAAGAACATCATCAGTACTATTCTTTCCATTCAAGGTGATGGCTCCTCTACCAACTATTGGTTTAGGAGTGTTGTCTCCAAATCTGACCATACCACCATTGTATTTGTCCAAATGAACAAACTTGCCTTTATCACCTGTCATGTGATGTGAGCAACCACTATCTATAATCTAATCTATCCTTATGTCAGCTTGTGAAATCAATGCTAGCTCTGGTTCCTTTTTATCTTCTTTATGACTTGTCTTATTATTCATTTTGTCTATAATAGCAATGAATCCAATTTCTTCTTCACCTAATTCTTCATCTAAAACTTCATCTCCAACATAGTAGCATTCCTTACAATACTTAGGCTTGTAATCCTTTTTGAACTTTCTAGCTCTAGTAGGACACTTAGATGCAAAGTGACTGATCTTATTACATGAAAATAAATTAAATGGTAATTGACCTTCATATTTTCCTTTTCTTTTCTTTTCTCTTTTGGAAATCATAGCAATGAAATCCTCTAGAGTTTTATCTTCTTCATCATCAAAATTACCAGAAGTGTTTGCAGATTTCTTACCATGAACTATTGCTTTGAAGGTTGTTTCACTCTTTGGTTCTATCTTCAATCTTGAAATCTCAAAATCTGAGAGTTTTCTAATCAAAGTATCTCTCTTGAAATTAGATGTAAGATTCATGGTCTCATCAAGGATGTTAATCTTGCTTTCATATTCAAGAGTGAGAGTAGTCATTAACTTGTCCATAACGTCATCCTCTGAAATCTCTCCACCATTGTTTCTGATTCTAGAAACTGCTTCATTTATCCTTTGATTGTAAGCTCTGATGTTCTCCTCAAGCAATATCTCTAATGCATTGTATCTTTTCTTCCATGTCTTTCTACGGGCATCCTTTTCTTGTTTGTCCCCTTCAAATATGTCTTCTAGGTGCTTCCATATTTTGTGGGCTCTATCTACCTTTTTTATTTCTAAAAACTCACCATCAGATAGAGTGTTGATAAGGGCTTCTTTAGAAATAGCATTCTAATGAAACAATTCTTTTTTCCTATCAGTAGAATCTTCTTGAGCAAGGTATTCTAGTGTAGGTATCTTGGCTGCTTTGATAGTTACATCAAAAACTTCAAAACCAATGCACTGCAAATGGGTCACCATCTTGTTCTTCCAATCAAGATAATTCTCTCCATCAAACTTAGGAATTTCTTTCCTGAAGTACACCATGTGATCAACCTCAAGTTGTTAAACTTTCTCTCTGAGGCACTTGGCTTTGATACCAATTGTTAGGAATAGTCCCAAGAGATAACTGAGAGGGGGGGGGGGGGGGGGTGAATCAGTTATCTACAAGATTCAATTCTTTATCCAATTAAGTATACTTAAACATTAAGCATAAACATAATGAAATAACACAAGAACACAATACCAATATTTTGGTTACGGGGAAACCCAAATAGGTAAAAACCCCAGTGGGAATTGACAGCCACTAATATTCTGCACTGGAGTATTATGATCTTTGTTAGAAGATACTTTACCTTGTTAGGAGTAGCTTTACAATATATTTAATATAGTAGACTTGGTCAAGGGCCAGACCCTATTAGGAGTCTTTTACAATTGTCCCTATTAGGGGAAAGGATGCACTATCTGAGAGCTCACTGCTCAAATGGGCAAAGGCTACAACCTTCTAAATAATAGATATACACTATATCTAGATCTTGGTGAACTACGCTTATAATTACTAGCTGGATCAGTTTCAATGAATAGCATAAGTACTTTACTTGGTCACATAGACCTTCCTTTGATGGCTCAACACTTCACACACTCTGCTCTACTTTGCTTAATCAACCATGAACCACACTTCAGCAATCACATATGACTGCCTATAAATATCCTTCCTCTAAATGATATAATCAAGTTGGCCTATTAGAACCACCTTGAAATCATATTAGAGAAACCATAACAAACTCCAATAAACATTTTTTCAGCTCTACTATGCACACAACACATTCTGGGACCTGTTCAATAAGATAATTGTAGACGCACGCTAGACACTGTTGGCTCTACCAAAACAACTGGATCTTTCTTTGTAAGCTGAATTAACTCATGCACTCTTAATAAAACATCAATAACTATCCTCTAAGCTTACATCCTAGGGCACATACCCATAGGATATGTGCAACTACATAACCAATAAAATCTTTGTCGGCTCTTCTGAATAAACACAAGAAACTACTGCTGGTGAATAGTGACTGCATAACTTCACTTCTATTGATCAAGAGACTATGCATCCATAACTAAAACATCACTAAGATGTTTTCAACATATATCCAAGTGTGCAAGGCTTCATGATAACTGTATGAACAACCATACATAGAACACTACTTGTTACTCTGTCATGAACACTACTGACACAAGCTGCTATATAACTATCTATACTAACAGTTAACCTCTGCACCCATGATATCATGCTGATATCATGTCCATGCTACATATACTAAAATATTACTACATAAGACTTCTACACATTCTACTTTCCATATGTTGTCATCAATGACAAACATATAGTTAGTACTGGCCTGCTAGAAAATCTCCAACATATCCTAATGTTTTGCTTCTTCTGTTTGCTCTTCAGGTTTTGCTGGAACTGATGGTTTTCTAGCATTCTCTATCATTATCTTAACTATTGCTAATTATATTTCCTTGTTGGTTTCTTTATACTTGCCTCCCACAATCTAGATTGTTCTTTTCTTGGCTCTCAAAAGAGTGTTTAGAGCCTTCATGATCTATTTGAATTGTCCTTCATCTCTCACATCACATAGTTTCCTAACAAGATTTTCTCTAATTTTGACATGTTCATCTAATGCTCTTTTCTTCCTATTTACAAGCTTCTCATACAAATCATCAAGTATCTTACCTTGAATTGTATCAAACTTCTTGTCAGCAATATCATGTGCTTTACCACTACATTTTCTAGGTTCAATCTCTCTGCATAATCATAGAGATCATAGTATTTGTTCATCTTTGTGAAATCTCTATCTTGAATAATCTATTCATTAAATTTTTCAACTCTAGGTTTCCAAGTTTTCTTCTTAACAAGGGTCTCTTCATCATCTTTAATTTTTGCAATCTTTCTTTTAACTAGTGGAACTAAAGTCTTCTGCCTTCTACCTAGTCTAGTAGCAATCTACTTCATTCTTTTACCAGGGGTGAAGGAGGATGATCTAGTGGATTTTCTTGTTTCTTGATCTTTCTTAGTTAATTCTAATTTCACCTTGACTTGTGTCTCTTCTTGCTATACTACAACTGATGATAAAGGTGGAACAGACAAAACTTCCTTTTGTCCAATTTCTCTAACTACTGCTACTGTATGTTTGGCTATTAAGAACTCATGTTCAGTCATTCCTGTGTCCTTTAATATCTTCTTGATTGTGCTCTCTACTCTTTTCTTTGATTATTTCTCTTCAAGGATAATCTTTGTGGAGTTGAAGTTCTCCTCAAAGGTTCCAAACCTATTGTTGTGAATGTCCAACTTTCTCTTAAGTAGTCTACTCACATATTCTTCTGTCTAAATTTTAGTAATCTCATAGCCAAGAGGGTCTATGAACTCTACTCTAGGTTCTACTACTTCAATGTATGTAAAGTCAGTATCAACCATAAAGAATATCTCATTCTTATACTTTTCTACTAAAGACTGAGGGATCCTTGATCTTCTTGACATCAAATTCTAAAATGTTTTAATCACCAACATTGCACTCTCATTGACTTTGTCAATAAGATGTCTCCTGTATACTTTATTAATCCTTTCCATAGTATTTTGACCATCATTCCAATCATCACTAATGGTGTAAGGAAATCTTCTTAAAAAATGGAAAAAGCATATAAGTGATTAATGATGAGAATCTAAACTGAGAGTACTTATTCTTCTTTATCTTTTCCAAATTCTCAAACAACCAAATTCTCAAAATCTCACACATGTCAACTTGTACTTTATCAACACAAATCAAATAGGCTACATGTATAATTCCTGCTTCCATGTCATCTCCTCTTGAGTTAGTGCAAAACTTAGTTGTAACGATTTTGCACAAATATCTAACATCATCTTGCTATATCTTGCTAATTACTATTCCTCTACCATTGTAAGATGAATTTGTGTTGTCTATAACTATTTTCCTCATGTTCTTCTCATTCAAAGGAATGGATCCAATTTTAGATATACCAGCTACTTCATGAATTAAGTCAGCTATGATATCTATCACTCTGTCATCTAACCAAAACTTTCCATTGTGAATTCTGCTTAAAATTATCTTGGTACATTCTTCATTGTCAAACTCATATTGTAGTGAATACTTAACAATCTCATTATTTTCCAAATGCTCAAACCCTACTTTCAATGACATATCTTGATTGTAAATCTTATGATATTCTTTTTTAAAATCACCATCACTGAGAGTCTCTAGCTTACATCCCAAATAACTTCTAACATTTTCTAGATGTAAAACTCCGTCTGGTACATATGATAAAGCTAACTTAGGGTCTTCCTCCAAGGGTTCTATTGGTTCACTTTTTACTTTAGGTCTATTCTTATCTCTAACATTGTGAATCAATGAAATATCCATGACTTCTACTAATTCTTTAACTGATTTAGAGATCTACCAAGTAAAATACCTCGATTTCATGATTTAGGGCTTGCGTAGATTCGACACAAAAATCCTTCACCAAATCCTTGCAAAATGCTTTCAATCACTACTCTTCGATCTCCTTAGCACTTGTATTCACTTAGATGATCAAATAATACCAATCATAACCTTTTATCATTTCAATCTTACATAGATCTGACATCACATTCAATTCTTTTGCCGCTTCTTTCCGAAAAGATGTTCTTGCTTACTTGCAAAACTTAAAACTTCTTGTGATCTTGCAAAACATAATATTTTTCTATGCACTCTTAACCATAGCACCAATACATCATATACTACCTTGCATTAACTACACAAGACTCAATTTATCATATATCTACTTCTACACTAATCTAAGTTCCTATTCTACTGTAATTTTCATGAATTAAGTACTTTGAGATGGGTTAGGTAGAGATTCATTCTTACCACTTGATACTTCACCTTTCTAGTTACCTTCAGTGCTGAATGTGTGTCCTTGATCTATGCTTTTAACAAACTTCACTTCTTCTGAATTACTACAACATCCTTTCTGACTGTTACTTGCATCTTCATTTCTCCTTGCATGACTTCTAGGGTTAGGATTAGGATGAAAAACTCTATTGTTCATTCTGCAAAATATTGTTGTATGTCCAACCTTGTTACATATCTAACAAACTATTCCATTGCTTCCATATCTTGGTCTAGACTGATTAATCTGTGATCTCCAATTTCTATCAATGTGTCCAAATTTGTTGCATCTATAATTTACTACTCCATTTCTCCTGTTCATATCTTCAGTAGGTTTCTTATCTACATGGTCAGTATTCTTAAACATTCTACTACTATTATTATTCTCAACAAATTTAGATTTTTTGCATTCAATTGCTCTATGTCCAAAACCAGGACAATTATAACAATAACCATTAAGAGGTTTAAATTGCTTACCTATGCAATCTTTCTTCATATGAAAAAAGTATTACAAGTAAAGCATCTACCTTTAAATTATATTTGCATACCTTTAGGTGATTCCTCTTGCTTCGGTGGTTCTTCTTCTTTAGGTGTATCTTCAAATTTGTCAATTTCATTAGATTTCTTTTTATCTATTCTTTTAGACATTTTCAGATCTCGTTCCTTGCTTTCTTCACTTGCTTTAGATGTGTTGAATCTAAGACCAGTTTTATCATAGAATGGTTTTTGATAAGAACTTTGTTCATCAATATTCTCACTAGCTAATTATAGTATTTCAAGTTGCTGCTTAGATCAAGTTAGTTAACCTTTCACAATTGTATTGTATTTCTCAAGTTTGATATATTGCAAATTGACTTTCTCAAGTTCAGATGTTACTTTACTAAGTTTAGATTTTAGTCCTTCATTTTCAAGCTTTAGATTTTCATTCTCAGATTTTAGATTTGCTTCATTCTTGCCATTTCCATCTTTCAAACTTAGCTTCAGATTTTCTATCTTCAATTCATGTTTAAGGATCTCATTTTCTTTTTCTAGGTTGTCATCACAATCTTCAATTTGAATTTCAGATTCATTTTCTGATTTCAGATTTTCCAACTTGTTTTTCAATTTCTCAATGAGGTTCTTTGCATCATCATATTTTCCTTTCAGAGTATCTCTTTCTTTAGTAATCATATCAATATGTTCAAGAGCTTCTTCAAGATTTTTCTGTAGTTGATCCATATCCATAGAGATCTTACTCAAGTTGCTAGGCTTTCCTTGTATGATTCTTTTTTGAGTAACTAATCTTTGATACCAATTGTTAGAAATAGGGAATACTGAGAGGGGGGGGGGGGGGGGTGGTGAATCAATATTCTACAAACTTTTACTTTTGCCCAATTATGGATATAACAGATTATCTTAATGCATGCATAACATAGAAGACTAAACAACATGCATAGCAACAAAACAAAAGAACTTATAACACATTATTTGTTCTTGAGGAACCCTGGCCAAGGGAAAACCCTTGTGGGGATGGTACCCAAAAAGATCCACTAATCAAAAGTATCCTGTTAAGGATGTTGACCCTATTAGGAGCCTATTACATGCATATAGTGTCTCAGTCCTGATTAAGGAACTATAGGCCTTGTTAGAAGCCTCAACCCTGCTAGGAGTTGGTAGTACAAAATATGATTACCAGATAAGCCCACTGCCCAAACAAGTAATATACAATATTTACTAATTACAAAATAGGTCAAGGTACATAACCTTATACTTCTTGCAACTTCACATCAATATCTCTTCACTTCCTTTTTCACTATCGCTATTACATTCATATCATGTACAATTTCTCTTTTCATCTTCTTCATACATTACATTTATACAAGTTATTAAGACTAATAAATATTTTCAGTCGGCTTACATTATACAAAATATCTTTACCCAAGGGTTAACATATAGGATGTCATCCCTTTATATTGTTAAGAAATAATTTTGATAAACAAAATAATCCCTTAAATCTTTACCAATTCTATCTTCATATTTTGTCCTATCGGCTTAACACTGTCTTCAGTAAAACTATCATAACTTCTTCCGTACATGTCATACTAACTTGTGTTCTCAGGTGAGTCTTCTATAGTCACCATAGTATCTATGTTTAAGTGTGCAAGCACTAAAATTACTCCAATCAACATCGCTAATCAAAACTATCATCAGGTATATTGGCAAAAATACTATCTCACACTTAGACAATTTTGCATTGCGCTTAGACATACTTTCTCTCTGACCTGTGCGATCTTCATGTAGATCATATGTTTCCATAATGAAAAAATATATGAATCTAACTCAACCAAATTACCAAAAATCTCCCCCTTTGTTGTTGGTGGCAACATATGAGAAAATTGGCTAAGTCATAGATTTCAAAAATATCAAAATTGTGGCCATACTACAAAAATATGTCATCTAGTTTCAAAGGAGGGTATTAAAGTTGATCCAGAAAGGGTAAAAGAAATCTAGTAGTTGTGTATTCTTGTTAATAAAAAAGGAATAACGTCTTTCTTTGGTCAAGTTAATTTCTTGAGGAAGTTAGTCCCTAATTTTGCTGAGACATCAAAGCCTATGGTAGACCTATTAAGTGAAAAATAGAATTTCAAGTGGGATGGTCAAGTCTTTTGGGAAGATAAAGGAAGCTATTGCCAGTGCTCCAACATTAATACATCCAAAATTAAAAAAAGATTTTATCATCTGTTGCTATGGATCAGAACACACAATGTTTAGAGTGTTACAGAAAAATGAGAATGATGAAGAGGTACCTATTTCCTTCATAAGCATACTGCTCAAAAAACATGAATTACATTATTCCTTAACTAAAAAATAGGCCTTCACAATGGTAAAGGTAGTTAAAAAATTTAGATATTACATACTTCATTCACATTTTGTAGTCTTCATTCCAAATTCTGCTGTTAAGAGCATACTTACTCAATAGGAAGTGACAGTGAATAATAGAGCTAGCTGGGTAGCAAAGGTGCAAGGGTTCGATATGGAAATTAAGCCCACAAAACTAGTAAGAGGACAAGGCTTGTGTAAATTGATGGCTGAGAATCAAGAAGTGTAAGATTTACCCAATTGTCTGTTCATAGCAACAAATGACTCTTGGTTTTTAGATGTAGCTTTCTTTTTGACATATGGAGAAGCCCCACACCACCTATCAGCCAAAGAGAGAAGAAATATAAGGCTAAAGGTAGTCAAGTATGTGATAGTAGATAATGTTTTGTATAAGAAAGGGCTGGATGGGATGTTCTTGCGGTGCATTGACAAAGACTAGCAACAAAAGTTATTACAAACATTCCATAATGAAGCCTATGGGGGACACTATTCATCATCCGTGATGGCTTTCAAAATCCTAAGAAACTACTATTATTGTCCTGGGATGTTTAAAGATGCATATAAGTGGGTGGAAAATTGTGAAAAGTGTAAACTCTTCTCGGGTAAGCCTTAGTTAGCTACTTTACCTCTAAGGCCAGTGATCATAGAAGAGCCTTTTCAGAAATGGGGGCTTGATTTCATTGGTCCAATCAACCCAAATTCAAGTGGTAGACACATGCATATCTTGACAGTGACTTATTATTTTACCAAGTGGGTCGAGGCGATACCAGTCAAAGTAACCACTTTTGAGATAGTCTGTAGATTCTTAAAAGAGAATATTGTCACAAGGTTTGGAGTTCCTCTCAAGATAGTGGCTGATAATGCTCCAAATTCCTCATCTTGGGAGATTCAAATCTTCTTCTATGATCATGGTATAAATTTATCCCACTCTTTAGATTATTTCCCATAGGGAAATGGTCAAGAAAAATCCACAAATAAGAACCTGATCAACATCATGAAGAAGCTGGTGGATGAGAAAGGAAAATACTGGCATAAAAAGTTATATGAAGCATTGTGGGTGGATAGAACTTCCCCCAAAAGGGCTATTGGTATGTCACCTTTTGATTTAGTCTTTGGCATTGAAGCACAACTATAACTTCCATTGGAACTAGCTTCAGCCAAGTTACGAAGGTGTGTTGAGAATGTAGTCTTTCAAAATTCATTGGAGAAGAGAATTTTATATTTGTCAAAGATAGAAGAGGAGAGGGAAGAATTAGTTGATCATATTACTAGTCATCAATTGAAGGTGAAATAAATTTTTGTTCACCGTGCCTGACCAAGAAAATTCCTAGAAGGAGACAAGGTTCTACTTTGGGATAAGCATAGAGAGCCACGAGGAGCACATGGAAAGTTTGAGTCTCTCTGGAAGGGGTAATTCAAGATCTCTCAAGCTCTTGGTCCAAATGCCTTTAAACTAAAGTATATTGATGGTGATGAATTAACCCTGTCCTATAACGGGTAGGATCTCAAGCTTTTCTAGTTGTAAGTTTTCTTTTCCTTGCTTGTATATAAGTTTTGGCTTGTGTCTATAGGAGTAGAAGTTTTTGTTGTGATGTGTTGTCTTGCTCTTATGGTTTTAAAATTGTCTTGTACAATTGAGCTTCTATGTTCATTTCTTGGTCTAGAGTAGTCCCGGTCCCTAGTCAGAGCTAGTTGTTACCCTTGATTTTTATCAACCCTCGACTTTAGTCTTGGTCAGAAAAATCCTAAGTCAAAGTTGAACTTGAACTTAGTCCAAGTCCAAGTTCAAGTTCAAGTTCAAGGTCACGTTCAAGTTCTTTTCATTCGATTCATGTAGTGCCACATTTTGTTTGTCATTTCAAAAGTTTGTTGGTCTTCAAAGTTGAACTTGAACCTGAACCAAGTCCCGAACCTTAAATTTAGTTCAAGTTCAAGTTCATGGTTGAAATGCAATAAATAACACATGGAATATTCAGTGGTATTATTCTTTCATGCCGTAAAAGGTTTCCAGTTTCAAGCACTTTGGGTGTTTAATCAATTTTGGCAAGTTGTCATACAGGATGATTAAATCCAACAAGATGGCTCATGCATGTGAAGTAGTGGAAGTGATAGTTGATGACGTGATGTAGTAAGGGTTAATATTGCAAAGATATGGTAATTAGGGAATGTCTTGGGGAATTGAGATTTCTGTGCTGATTAAACTTGGGAATTAATGATAAGTAGCTCCAGATGTCATGAAAATCATTCCTTCATTAAGAAATTTATTAAAGCTATGCTATGGGGATTTACTAAATCTTATGAGCCATTGTTAATAAGGAAGAATGGTTAAGACATTTTTGTTAATTATTTTGGCTTGAGGAAGACAGAGGGACATAATTGGTGGTGAGAAGGTTATAGTAATCTAGTGTGCATAAAATCAGTGAGTTCCTCTCTTCCCTACAATTTTTAGTTTATTCAGAAGAGGTCATTCTATGTTGTAAGTCTTTTTGAATCCTTGTTGGTAAAATGCCTTTGTTCCACCCCAAACTATCCGAAAGAGGAAATTAGAACCCACTTGTTAATCTCCCTTCTAGACATTGGTGACACCTCTTTAGTGAATGTTAGCTTAGGGGAACTCTATGATAGGGTTAGAAATGCCACAGAAGGTTCCTTTTCAAAGAGGCTAGTAGGAAGCAGATTAGTAGAGGCCGCAGGTTTTTTGTCAGCTCTAGTTTGTTCTGAATTGGTGTTAGAATGCGCCAATAAGTATGATTCTAAGAGTAGATGTATTAAAGATGCTACAGGAGAAGTTTTGGTCAAGATTAGTAGGGAGACATTAATGGCAGCCTTGCAAATTCTAGATAAGGAACCGTATGAGCCTTGGACCTATGCTGAGGCAGATCATGTGTATGAGGCCTACAAGAAAAAGTATAGCTCCTCGATAGCTCAGACATGGCTTGTGAAACTAGAGAAAGGAGGGTCCAGATTGCCTAAACCTCTAACAATCAAGCATTTCTATAAGGACATAGCCAATATTGTATTCCTTCTAAACAGGGTGAAAGAAAACCCACACACATTCCATTGGGAAAATTGGATGTACTATTTTATCTAAAAAATTGTAGAAGGGGATATATTTATTGATTGGGCTGATTTGATAGCAGAGAAACTTCATAAAGAGCTCCTAAATTTGACTAACCTGATTTCCTTTTACATGTCCTCCTTGCTTATTTATATTTTAGTTTGTTGTTAGACTTGGGAGGGGTTACCACATGAGTTGTGGACAAATGACATGAGAATATATGATTATTTCACATGTTTGTAGAGTGAAAAGTTCCCCAGTGTATTCAGGATGGTTAATGACAGATTCTTAGCAAAGTCAGTTTTTGAATTGAGGGGAAAAAAAATTGTAGACTCTCTGAAGAAGCCAAACAGGTGGTAAATGTGTATGGTTTTCATTTCATACAATTTCCTAGATTCACATACCTTAGGGTTGGAGTAGTTGATGAAGAGCCATTACGGCTTCCTAGGTTTTTTTTAGACAATGTAGTCTTAATGGAACTTTGTAGGCAACTTGTTATTGTTGAACAAAAATCTGGTAGCTCAAAGAAATCCTCAAGTGTTCTTTTTCCTATCGAGTTGGGTTACTATAGATGCAAAAGTTTCCAGGATGCTTTAACTATGGAAGAAGAATTGTCTACTTTCTATTTATAGACTTACACTCCCAGAACCAATTTTGATTACATAGGTTTCGCTAGGGAAAACCTTAATGTTCCTAAAACTTTCATGCATATTCTTGAGTTAGAGGACTTTTGGGCTAATTATTCTGATGAATTGGAAGTAAGGAAAAGGCTGTGGTCCAGGTTAAGTTTGAAACAAATTATTACTTTCAAACTAGGTATGAATATAGATGGGGTAGATGAGGATGACAAAGTTGATGTTCTTGATCCCCAATTCTTGGAGAAAGTGGAGGCCCTCCCTATTCCTAAGTTAGATTGGATGAAACTAGAGGAAGATGACTTGCAAGTGAGAATGAACACAGTGATTGAAAGAACGAAGGCATGGTTACTTGAGAAAAAGGCTTCTATAAATCCTCCACTGCCTACCAAGAAGCAACTGAAAACAAAGAAAAGAAGTTCATCAAAGAAAACTTTTATTTTAACTAATGTGAATATTGATCAATCTTTCGCAAGAAAAGTTGAACCAAAAGTTGAACCTAAAGTGGAACCTGAAGTTGAACCTAAAGTTGAACTTGAAGTTGAACCAAATTCTCCACAAGTTCAAGTTTAGGTTCAACTCTGAGATGTACCTATAACTTGAGTCACCCAATCAAGTTCCAGGGTGAAGAACAAGGCTAAGTGGAAGGAAGTGACCCCCAATGTCATTGTGAATTTGGATCCACCATAAGCTAATTCATAGGAGAATCCAGTTGTAGGATCTAGTAGACCTAATATGGCCAAAAATCAGTAGTCATAGGATGAAATAGAGAATACTCCGAAGGATTCATTTTCTCTTCTGAGTAGTTATGATACTCAAAAGAAGTCTTCTACATCTCCACCATGGATGGAAAATTATGTTCCCAAGAGGAAAAGCATTATTCCTATATCTATCCCAATTGAAGATGTTGTGAGGAGGTGTTTGGGAAAAACTCCAAATACTAAGAAGACAAGGTTGGAATCTAGAATTTAGTTCAATGAAAGTAGTGGCCACTGGATGGTAGAGATTGCAAAACCAATAAGCAACAAAGTTGAAGGGGAGGCTTCAGCCCTAGATTTCTAGATATCTATTAGAAAGTAAAGTCCACCAAGATAACTGAGAGGGGGGGGGGGTGAATTAGTTTTTAGATAATTATAACCTTTATCAACTTCAACAACATTTAACCATGTAAGCAATGTAATTAGCAACCCTAGAAAGATATTCATACACAATGACACAATAACACAAGATATGTTGACTAGGGAACCTCTTGATCAAAGAGTAAACCCCGATGGGAATGATGCCCACAAAAGATGCACTAATATAAATCTTCCTTGTGAAAGGATGGACTCTGTTAGGAGTCTTATGAAATACATTCAATACATATGAATCCCTGTTAGGAGATTTTGAATGCCTGTTAAAAGATTCTAACCCTGTTAAGACTTATGGAAGACAGAAGGACCCACTACCCAAACAACTTTAGGGTAAGATCACTGAAAACACTATCCAAATGACCTTAATATTATTCAGTAGAATAATATGAAATATTTTACCTCCTTACTATGCCAAACCGCACTTACTGCTACACCAGATCTCAATTCTAGATCTCTGTACTTCACATGTCTTCCTCCATAATTTCCCTTTCACAACTTTATTGGCTCTTTTCTTCACTTCATGCTTACATTCACATTCAACCATACCATGCTCAAACTTATTTCACATTACTACCACACTAAATTCAATAAAGAAAAACATTCCTTCCTTTATACCACACTCAAATAATTACAAATGAGTCGGCACACAAATACAAAATAGAAGTTTCCACACGCTACATCAAAATTACACAAAACTGTCAGCTTCCAGATGTGATAACTCTTCACTCGTGCAATGTCAAAGTTTGTGTTGTGAACCACATCACTATCAATGTGTCTCAAACTTCTCTTTAGCTATGCAAAACTAGATTCTATCTCGATTAGGAGATATCTTCTGATTTCCACAAACTGCTACTCTGGAACACTACCTGAATACTGCTTCCACCAAAATGCTCATAAATTCTATGAATACATGAATTTCTATCTGCAATCTTAACCATAGACAAATAAAATATCAAAGAATATAACATCAACATCACATAGTTCCAACTGCAATATCCCACATGCACTAATCAAAACACTGTCTGATTCTCTGCTAGTCTCCAGAAGATCACTGTGTTGACATCAATGATAATCATAGTCATGAATGCAACAAAAAATACTACAGAATGAATGCCAACATCCAGCATTCATTCCTAAAAATATCTAGAGTTGACTTAGGGAGTGATAGAAGAGCCGCTGACATGAAGTTTTTTGAGGTCTCGAATAAGAAGATTGCCAATAGAGTTTGGAAAGATGCCAAGGACAAAATGGAGATGAAGGAGACTATGAAGAGTATGGCCCAATACATAAATGGAATCCAAAATTTGGAACCCTTTCCTTTGAGTGAAATGCCAACCTCCATTGATGTGAAATCCCCAAATAATCAGAGGTTTCTTGGCCAAGTGCAAAGAAACAAGGTAATTAGCAGAACATATGAGGAATGGGTGGAACATGTAAATTTGGAAGCTACCAAGAAGATAACTCACTTGGATCAAGCTCGCATTGCAGGAAGTCATTTAGTAAAGAAAGCTGAGGTGAGTATTGAGGAATGGGAAATAGAAAAGACAACTTGGACAAAAGAACTCCATTGGATGGAAGATGCTGAAGAGTACGGCCTACAAAAATTCTTGATGGAAAAGTCAGTACCAGGGCTAGATGAAAAAAATCTTTATGTTATAAAGGAGTGTATAAACTGGAGAAATGAAGTTGTAGCATTAGGAGTCACTGAAATAAAAGATCTCCTAAAGGGGTTGGGAATCATCAAGGATATTATCTCCAATGATATAAATTGGTTGGATAAACAATGTGAAGGAGAATCAGATAGACCAGTTGAGTAGGTAATTAAGAATTTTAGTACCTGGTTTGATGAGCTCAAGGGAATGAAGGCACCGACAACCCTAGAATTCACAAAGGTTGGATGGATAGAATCAATGCTTATAATTCAACAGGATCGCTTAGGCATGCATAGAGAAAAGATAGCTGAAATCAAGAGGGAAAAGGAAGTATGGAAGTAGCGAATCAACTTCATTGGGTTGCTGCACCAAAAGGTAATATCCGCATTCACAGCCACATTTCAAGATTGGAAGGTAGCACGGCTTTTAGCGGTTTCAACACCATAGTCATATGGGACACTTGGTTCTATTTTGAAGGCATTGCACACCTTATCCCATTTTATTTTTCTTTATGCTCAGGATAGTTATTAAGTTTAGAAGAATTTACTTTCAGTTAAAAAAGAGAGTTTCATTTAGTTATTTGCATAAGCCCTGCGTGGCTATATATTCAACGACTTTTAATCTATTAAGGGTTCAGCTCTTTGAGTTTTGAAGGAACTATTTTCTAAGAACTTAACTTCAGGTCTTTCTGAAGACTGATATTACAAAATATATGAAATATCCTATGGTATTGCGTATGTGTTTAAGCTTTTGAATTGATAAATACTACTGTTTATCTTATGTGATTTATTTTCTTGTGGAGATAAGTTGTGTTGAATAAAGCTTAACTATGATATGGATGGATTTTATGCTTAGAAGTAATAAAGAGAATTGTTACTAAAGTTTTAGATTCAAGAAATTCAAAGTTTGAGATAAAGATAGAAGTAGATCTATTTCTCTAAAAATCTGCACATTGTTTTCATGTTGATGGATTGAATGTTTACCTTAAGTGTTTTCTGGTGAAAAGCACACATGATGTTACTTTTCTATGTTCAATAAGAGCATATTGAAAATCTATTTAGAAGGTAGCTACACCTTACATCTTGAAAAGAGTTTTCTTTCAAAGGAACTCATTTGTTAGTGTTGAGTTTCTCTTTTCTTTCATGCTTTATGGAAGTCTGAGATTAATTTGAAGAAAGGGAAAAACTGTATGCTAACAATAATGATCAAGGCATTGGATAAACTTGAGTATATCCTAATCATTCTCAAAGCCTTGCCAATTAAAAACATTATCTAGTACATATGGCCTAGTCTTAACCTCCAAAATGGACACTCCACATAAGTTTAAGTCATCACTCTTCATACAAACATTTGCTAAGAAATCTACCATAATACTCTTTGACCTATCTATCCATTTGATGTTAAATACATCAAAAAATTCATTTTGATCCCAAACAACATGCTTATATAATTTCAATCTATCATTTTTTGTAGTTGTATCATCTTGAAATGGAAGCACTTCCATGTTAATAGTGTTTATCCCTTTGAGTGAGTGGTCTAGGGTCATGTTAAGTGCCTTGATCAGGTCTTTGCATGTATCTAGCTATTTCTCCCGTGTTCTGCTTCTTTCCCCTTTATTTCCAGCCTTTTTCTGATAGTTTTCTCTGAGAATCTGGAGTTTCTGATTGTTAGGGTAAAAGATGACCTAGTAGGGTCAAGGAAAACCTAGACCCTGACCTAGGTGAAGGATGACCTTGATCCTGACCTAGTGTGGAGTCTACCCTATCCTTGAACCCAGGTCTAATTTTTAGATTCTGGGAGTTACAGGATGTCAGGCTTCGGGAAGTTTTTTATTTTCTTGCTTTAGGTTTGGCCATTTTGGGTTTTGAAATGGTAAATCCTTAAATTGTATTTAATCCAAGTCCATTTCTAGGGGTTAAGGTTATTTGAGATTTAATTCTCCAATGTTAGCCTCTCTAGGAATTTGTGCCCTAGATCACTATAAAAGGAAGCCTTCCTCTCTCATTGTCTCCATCAATTCATATCAACTTTACACATCTCATCTCATAATCTCTCAAGCTCTCAAGAAAGATCAAGAAAGAATTTTCAAGGAAGCATTCAAGCCCTCTTCTCCATTCAAGTTCTCCTTTAAAGATTAAGGATTCAAGCATTCAAGCCTTTGAAGGGATTTGGTTCAAACATTCAAGATTCATCATTCAAACCCTAGATCTAGCCATCATGGTGGTGTGATCTTCCTTCAAGATCCTTTTTTCATCTTCAAGATCCATTCAATCTTTTATCAAGGTGTATTTGATGAAGGGTGCTCCCCTTAATACCACAAACACTTAATAGAAATAGAGAAACAACAATAATATGTAAGAACAGAAAATTGGCTTCTTATTATCTCCACAAATGTGGAATTACAAACTTTCAGAATTACAATATGCAAAGCCACATGGGCATTCCCTTACAATATTCTGTAGGACAAAGCCTCGAGTCAATACCCAGATCTACTACCCAGAACTACCCTAGACAACACTACGGGCCTTTTTTATATAGACAATTTCCACCGCCCGAGAAGGTTCTAGAAATTTAGCCCTTAGGGCTGACCAAACTTAGAATTATTTTATTTTACAATTTATTACATCAAAGTCGGCTCAAAATGAGTTTTGAAACCCAAACAAAAATTTTGAAGAAAAATTATTTTCCGCCATTTCAGGTGACTCAACTTCCGAAGATCATAAGTCATCACCCGTTGACCCGATTGGCTATTATAACCCCATTCTAGAAATGCCACGAAGCACTCTACAAGCTTAACCCATGAAAAGTGCTTGCCACCCAAATTTTCAACCTCATCCGGGGCCTCTAAAGCCTTCAAAACTGAGTTCAAAGTTTTAGTACCCTGCTGCCAATACCGAAAATCTTCAATATCTTCAAAACTAGACCTTATCTAGACATGAAACTTTGCTGGCAGGTTGATATGACTGAGATGAACCTCCACATGTAAAATTAGAACATTCTGAGATCGTAAGACCAAATTACTAAAAATAGCAAGTTTCCATAAATAGCAACTCTGCACAAGATAGCCCTTATTGAATACAAAAATAGAAATATTTTTGGGTGATGCAAGATTGCTCTTACACCTAGGATGCTCCTGCATTAGACACCCGGGGTAATTTGAGAAGTGACCCTGTCACGACTCAGGTGTGTAGAGGAAAACCAAGATGGTTAACCTCCTTCTTTGTTAGCCATGATGAATCTTCAATAGGTCATCCTTTCCATTTGACCAAATACTCTTCATATGTCATGTTCCTTGTGCTTCTGCCAACACGACTGTCCAGTATGTCTTTAATCTTCTTGATATTTGAACTGGTTGCTGGAATACTCCAATGTGCTGCTGCAACCTCATCTTCAACACATCCTTCATGATACTCTGTCAAATCTAAAATGTTAAACACTGGTGAAATATTCAGCTCACTAGGCAATTCTACCTCATATGCATTTCCCGAATCATGCTCTTCAATATCTTACATGGTCCAAACTTCTTCATTTTCAGCTTGTTATATGTACCAACCGAAAATTGCTCCTTTTGCAAATGAACCATGACTTCATCACCAACCTGAAATTCCTTATGCCTCCTTTTCTCATATTCCTTAGCCTTATACTACGCGTTCATCTTGGTAATATGCTTCCTCACCTCCTCATGTATGTTCTTCAACTATTCTGCAAAATCCTCAGCTTCAGCACTACTTATTTCTCCTTTATCTATCTTTCTCAATTCAGATGCATTTCTTGGACTACTTCTATATACAATCTGGAATGGTGATTTACCAGTGCTCCTATTGACAGAATTATTGTATGCAAATTCTGCCTGTGGTAAAATCAAATCCCATCCTGTTGGCTTATCTCTAACCAAACATCTCAGCAGATTTCCCAAACTTCTATTCACCACCTCTGTCTATCCATCAGTTTGTGGATGATGTGATGAACTGAACTTCAAATCTATCTTCAACTTCTTCCACAATGTCCACCAAAAATATCCAACAAACTTAGTATCTCGATCTGAAACTATGGTCTTTGGCAAACCATGTAGTCTCACCACTTCTCTGAAAAATAATTCTGCTACATGAACAACATCATTAGTCTTCTTGTAGGGAATGAAATGTGCCATCTTTGAAATCTGTCAACCACCACAAAAATTGAATCATGTCCCCGCTGTGTCCTCGGTAAACCAAGAACAAAGTCCATACTGATATCCTCCCAAGGCTTCTCTGGTATAGGCAATGGCTGATACAACCCTGTATTCTGCTTCACTCCTTTCACCATCTGACATACTCTGCAACTTTATACAAACTTCTTCACATCTTGCTGCAATTGTGGTCAATAATAATTTTCACTAACCAAAGCAAGGGTTTTATCATGACCAAAATGTCCCGCCAATCCTCCACTATGCTTCTCCTTGATGAGATTCTCCCTCATAGAACTTTGTGGAATGCACAACTGACTCCCTCTGAATAGCATATCATCCTGGATGATGAAATCCAACCATTTCATCCTGTCTAGAGTAATAGGTTCTGTACAAGCTTTCCAAGCTTCACCAAAATCAGGATCCTCTGGATACAAATTCTTGAGTTCCTTGAACCCAACCACCTCAATCTACATCTCTATCAGCAATAGTTTCCTTCTGCTAAGAGCATCTGCAACCCTGTTAGACTTTCCACTTCTGTGTTTCAAAACAAATGTATAACTCTGCAAAAACTCAACCCATTTCAAATGCCTCTGATTCAACTTTCCTTGACTATTCAAATATTGCAAAGCTTGATATTCAGTATACAAAACAAACTCCTTAGGAAGTAGATAGTGTCTCCACTTCTTTAATGCTTGAACTATAGCATAAAATTCCTGATCATAGACAGAATATTTTCTCTTGGCATCATTTAACTTCTCACTGAAATAAGCAACAGGTTTACCTTCTTGGCTCATAACAGCTCCTATTATAGTACCACTAACATCACAATCTACTTGAAACACCTTATTAAAATCTAGAAGTGCTAAAATAGGTTGTTTTGTAACTTTTTGTTTCAACAATTGAAAACTCTTTTCTGCCCTATTAGTCCACTTAAACTCTTTTCTATCCCCTCTCATTGTTTCAGTCAAGGGTCCACAAATACTGCTAAAATTTCTGATAAACTTTCTGTAAAAGCTAGCCAAACCATGAAAAGATCTTACCTCAGTAGCACTCCTTGGAGTAGGCCATTCAAGGATAGCCTGTACCTTCTTTGGGTCCATTTTTAGACCTTCTGCTGAAAGTACAAATCCCAAATACACTAACTCTTTCTTCACAAAACTGCACTTATTCAAATTAATCAACAATTTCTCATCTCTCAATTTCTCAAACACCATACGAATATGCATCATATGTTCTTCTAATGTCTTGCTAAAAATCAAAATATCATCTAGGTAAACAATGACAAACTTACCCAGAAATTCTTTCAGAACCTCATTCATGAGCCGCATGAAAGTGCTCGGTGCATTGGTTAGCCCAAAAGGCATGACTAACCACTCATACAATCCTTTCTTTATCTTGAAGGCAGTCTTCCATTCATCTCCTTCTCTAATCCGAATCTGGTGATATCTACTCTTCAGATCTATCTTTGAGAAATACATAGCTCCACTCAAACAATCCATAATATCATCTATTCATGACAATGGAAACCTATACTTGATTGTGATCTTGTTTATTGCTCTAGAATCTGTACACATCCTCCACTCTCCATTCTTCTTTGGTTCTAATACCACTGGTATAGCACAAGGACTCAGACTCTCTTGAATCAAACCCTTCTGCAATAACTCATGTACTTTTCTGTTCAACTCTTCACTTTCTGCTGGTGTCATTCTGTGTGCTGCCTTGTTTGGCAAACTGGCTCCTGGAATCAAATCCATCTGATGATTGATCTTCCTTACCGGTGGTAATCCATTAGGTACATTATCAGATACAATATCCTGAAACTCATTCAAAAAATCTGCAACCTCT
>BSBK01000302.1:367500-392500 GCA_027943335.1 Chamaecyparis obtusa
ATCTCTTTTCCTCTTGTCTCTGGACTAGGGGGCAAGAGGTGTATTTCCACTCAGTCTCCTAGGATCCATTAGGTCTTTTATTGGGGCTTAATTGGTATTCTTTCTCTCCTATCTCTCTATATTTTTTTATTATGTTTATAATCATCCTTAGATCTTATTCAAGATATCTTTTCTAAGACATTGGTTTTTCAAAGGTATCCCTTGTCTCTATCTCTAGGGAGCAAGGTTCTTTTTTTCTCTCTCTTCATCTAGGGAATTGCTTTCCTTAGCTTAGTGGTATTTTTTTTATATTGCAATATTATTTCATCATATTGACATATGTTTTGACCATGGATACAACTTTTTATATGAGAGGTTGTTTTCCTAGGTCGTCACCTCTTCTCTATCTTGAAAATTATGTTCATTATAAACCCTTACCCTTGCTTTGGTGTCAGTGTTATTTCCTCTTTCCAAAGATTCCTTTTCCTCTTCTTTGTAGAGTGGCTTGATGATTGAATCTTTGTTCCCACCTTTGAAAGATGATATTTTATCTAAGAGCACTCCTCTATGGTGGGGGGTCTTGTTCATAAGATCTCTTTCATTGAGGATCCTTTTTCCATGAGTGACATATCCTTCTCATGATTATCTATACTCTTGGATGTAGGGGTCAATATCCCTCATTAAGAATATGGTGTACATTGTTGTTAAATAGGATATCTCCTTGCATTGTGAAGTAGGTATCCTCTTCATCTTCCTTATCATGTCTAGTAGACTACCATGATAAGGAGGGGGGCATGTATAGGGTCTCCTTTGTACTATAGTTTTTATTTTATTTTATGCTAAATCTTGGAAGGTAACACACACAAGTTGCTAAATCTTGAAAAGACACGCATCTTTTATTTTCAAGCATGGTAAATCTTCCAAAGGTGTTGGAAAAATGGTCACCATTCCCCTCAGAATTTGTGATATAGTTTAAAAGCCTCCTGTGTCTTCTATAAGTCTAGTGGTTGTATCGAGCATTAATAGGTCAATCTTTTGGTGCAACAACAACCACTACTTGTAACAAGTGGTATCAGAGCTTGGTCATAGGTTTGAATCCCCTTGGGTAATGTTGAGGGGGAGATTATTGGAAAAATGGTCAGCGCTCCCCTCGGGATTTGTGACATGGTTTAACATCCTCCTGTGTCTTCTATAAGTCTAGTGGTTGTATCGGGCATTACCAGGTTAATCTTTTGGTGCAACGGAAACCACTATTTGTAACAAAAGGTAACGCACATAAGTTGCTAACTCCTAAGGAGACACATTTTTGAATTTTTAACATGATAAATCTTGGAAGGTAACACACATAAGTTGCTAAATCCTAAAGAGACATGCATTTCCAATATGCTAAATCTTTCAAAGGTAATGCACATAAGTTGCTAAATCTTGAGGAGACACACATTTTATATTCATAATGATACAAGAAGGTGGATCTTTGGGTATTCCAGAAGTCGTCAGAAGACACATTACAATTGCAAGCACAGTTTAAGGGTGAACTATCAGGTTTGGCCACCTGTTTGGCTCTCCCTCCCTTGGTGATTCATGTTAAGGTGGGCATCTTATTGGGCAAGGTAATCAATCTTTTTCCTTTATCTCTTTTTTCTTTCATGCTAGTAGGACTGGATCATGAAGCTATGTTATTTATAGTGTTTCTCTTTTCTTTCTTATGTAATCATTTATGCTTTTATGATAGATTTCCAAATATGATGTTAGTATGAGAAATATTTCTTACCAAGGTTTCTTATGCTAGTTGATTTGAGTTTTTTTAGTACTAACCCCTCTTTTGTGTTGTTTTTGGTTTTCTTTTCACACCCTCATGCGTGTATGTTGAGTTAGAATCCTTAGCCTAGGGGCTTGTGTCCTTAGCTAAGTGTTATTTTATCTCATTGCGAATCCACTTGGATCTCTTCTTTCTTCTCCTTTACCAAGAGTTTGCATCAAATCCATACTCTTGCTAAAGTGGGGGCTTAATGTATCATCTTAAAATGAAAAAAATTCCATGTTAAGAGCATTTATCCCTCTGAGTGAGTGGTCTGGGGTCATGTTAAGCATCTTGATCAGGTCTTTTCATGTATCTCACTATTTCCCCCCGTTCAGCTTCTCTCCACTTTATTTCCAACCTTTTTCTGACAATTTTCTCTGAGAATTTGGAGTTTCTGATTGTCAGGGTCAAAGATGATTTGGTAGGGTGAAGGATGACCTAGATCTATACCTAGGTTAGGGATGACCTCATCCCTAACCTAGGGTAGAGTCTACATCATCCCTGACCCCAGGTCCAATTTTCAAATTTTGGGAGTTACGAGATGTCGAGCTTCAGAAAGTTTTTTTATTTTCCCTCTTCTAGGTTGGCCATTTTAGATTTTGGAATGGTAAATCCTTAAATTACATTTAATCTAGGTCCATTTCTAGGGGTTAAGGTGAATTAGGATTTAATTCTCTAATGTCGGCCTCTCTAGGAGTTTGTGCCCTTGATCACTATAAAAGGAAGCCTTCCTCTCTCATTTTCTCCATCAATTCATATCAAGTTTACACATCTCATCTCATAATCTCTCAAAATCTTAAGAAAGATCAAGAAAGCATTTTCAAGGAAGCATTAAAGCCCTCTTCTCCATTCAAGTTCTCCTTTGAAGATCAAGGATTTGAGCATTCAAGCCTTTGAAGGGATTTGGTTTAAACATTTAAGATTCATCATTCAAACCCTAGATCTAGCCATCATGGTGGTGTGATCTTCCTTCAAGATCCTTTGTTCATCTTCAAGATCCATTCATTCTTCTATTTAGGTGGATTCCAAGAAAATAATCATGGAGGTTTTGGATTTACATTCATGATTTTGATTTACAAGCTTTCATATCAATATATTTGTTTACATTTCAAATACAATTGCATATCTATTAAGTTTCATGGCTTCATTGTTAGATCTACTTCTACTACTTGCTAGCATTCTCTATTTAAATTCCATTATTAAGGTTGATTCCAAACCTAGGTTTGACTAAGGAAAACCCTTCATCCAAACAACAAAATATTTTTTCTTGCAGGTATAGGTACAGGACTGCGAATTGGAGCTTGGATCTAGATACCCTTTTCAGTTAACTTCTGAGATCCACAAATAGATTTTCCATCGGAGCTGTTTTGGGTCAACGATGACCTTCAATGAGGGGTAGGATCCTACCTCGGGGTAAGACCTTGCCTTGCTATTTGGGTCAAGGATGACCTGGCTTCAGAAAGATAATAGTTTTCTGGGTTTTCTCCGTCTCAGCATTTCCAATCCAAAATAGGTTGTAGAATTGCCTGAAACTATGCACATACATCAAAAATCAACATTTTCTAGATTTTCCCTATTTTGAGGTTAGTATTTGGCTTTCTATTTTTTTTTACTTCATAGGTCCACAATATTGTCCATCACTCATCCCTTTTTCAATCTATCCATCCTTACTTCTATTTTCAACTCTATTCAATTTGAGGTGATCCCATTTCACCTCTATTTAGTAGGATATTGAGACCTGACTTGTGTAACTACTAACTCAGAGTCACCAAAGAATTTTAAGAAATTTACACCATGTTTAGTTGCAATGTTTAAACCTAAAAGTAAATCCTCATACTTGACAATATTATTTGTGCAATGAAAAGCCAGTAAGAAGGAATACTTGAAAGTCAAACCTGATGGAGAAACAAATAGGACACCAACTCTTGATCCTTCTTTTGAGCATGCTCCATCAAAGTACATTTTTTAAAAACCAAATTGTTGTGACTTTAGCTCCTCCACCATTGGATTCATATTTTTGCACTGTGGGAGGATCTTCTTAACTTTGAAATTTTCCATGTCAACATTAACATAACAATTGAGCATATCACCTAGCACCTTTTCAACCATTACTGATGCTCTAGGTTCCCTATAAAATTTTACTTCCTTCCCATTGATTAGGATTACTACATATGATAAATCCAATTGTACATGACCTCCAACTACTGCAGCCCATTGTCTAGACAACAACATGCCATAATGTGGTTGTGTATATACAACAACAACATCCATCTTGTAAATGGACTCAGGGAAAGAAACTATTTTCACTTCTACCCCCTTTAGGGCACAAATCAAAGGGACCTCCCTATTCTCCATAGCATAACAACAACCAAAATAAGTATCAAATTCCATTCCTAATGCCCTCATGACTACATAAGGCATTGCACTTGCTACTACACTAGAATTTATCATGCAATTCTTCACAAGCTTGCTATTTATAAGGAGAGTCACATAGAAAGGATCAATATGTGAAGGATCTCTAGTAATCACATTCCCCACATATATAATAGGGGCATTTTGGTCAAATTTATTCTTCTTTTCTTTATTTTCCTTTTTACTATTAAAAGGGGAATCTACAATGTCTATCAATAATGACAAGGTTGCCTCTCTATGCTCCAGGAATTCTTAACATATCTATCAAAGGGACTGAAACTTTCATTTGGGTAAGAGCATGCTTCATATTAAAAGTAGGAAAATATGATAAAGCATCTATAATGTTCTTACCTTTGTTCCCTTGTCCAACACAACTTGTCATTCAAATTTTTCTTCCTTCTTCTCTCGCTGAGGAGAAGAGGAATCTACCCTTTTATTTTCTTTCTTGTCTTTTCCTTTACTTGGAACACCATCAACAATCTTGAAAGCATCCTGCTTGATAAACACAGATGGTGGTTTACCCTGATTTGGCTCTACCCTCCTATTTCCTAGGTCATAAGCACTTCTAGCCTGATTAATTGCTACCACAGTAAGGATCTTTTCTATTCTTCACTAGGCATTCTAAAATGAGGATGCCTTATATCATCATTCATATTCATTGTGTCATATGATACATCATTAGTATCATCTTCTGAATTAGAAAAAACTCATTGATGGTACTCTTGGTACTCATTTATCTGAATGTTCACATCTACAACTAGTTCCTCCTCATCATAAAAATGCATGTTATTAGCCCTTTTAATAGTGAACATATTAACAATAAAGTCTTCATGTTCTAAATTCACTAGTTCACTAGAATCATCCATTTGTTCTACTAATTCTTCGGATACTACACATTGGAAAGAGGAATGAGGCATATTGCAAGTAGCACACTAGGGAGTTTTTTTTTACATTGTGGGCATTATTTATTTTCAAAGGATCAGGGGTCTGCTTATTCTTATGATTTTCTTTGTTTTTAGGAACATGCTTACCATCCTTCCAATTTGATTTATAAGGTATGTCTTGAAGATTTGGAAGTCTATCATTTCTTTGATACCAATGCCTATTGTCATAAGACCTTCTTTCATTCTTCTCAATCTTTGTAGTGAGGTATTTTACCACATGAATTAACATTTCAACTTTATCATCCTCCTTGTTTAGCCTACCTACCTGGCCTTTTGTGTCTTTCAAAAATATTCCATCATCTCTCTTGAGGACCTTCGCTCAGGCTTTCCTATTACTCTCAATATTTATAGCCATTTTGAAGGCTTCCCTTAGGGCTCTTGAATTTTAATCCCTTAAAAGGTATGACAAATTTCCATCAACTACATTGAAATAGTTTGTTAAACACACTTACTCGTCTAATATCAAGACCTAAAAAGTTTGTTCATGGCCTTTGAGAACCTATTATTAAACTCTGCCATAGTTTCATTTCATAATTTCTTGATGTTATTGAACTCATGAAGCATACAAATTGAGTTGACATGTTCACCATATTTCTCCTTAAAACATCTAAAAAATTCATCCCAAGATGTGATACTATTTTTAGGCAATCCTCTATACTAGTCTCTAACATCTTCATTCATAGACTGAACACATAGTTTCATTACCACATCTTCATGCTCAATCTCAAAGTCATCCATCTTATCAGTGAAAATTTTAAGGTGCTCTTTACAAGAAGTAGCATTATTTCCACAAAATTTAAGGATCTTGTCTCTTACCTCATTTGGAATGGCATTTGGTTGGCCATGAATCTCATTAAAGAATAAAGGTCGGTACCTATCCAAATGGATAGGTCTTCTTTGAAGATTTGCAAAAGCAAGATGTCCACTGGTTCCAATCGTTGCACTCTAATTTGTAACATTTTTAACTACTCCACCAGTAGAATTTTGAACTGGGGCTAAAGCCTAAAAGTTTTGGCTAGCAATACTTGTCATTACATTTTGTATCTAGCCCATGGCTTGGTGGCCTTGACGATGGAAAAATCCTTATGATTTTTATACTGATCCAACAAAAACCTATGCTGCATTAGTGTCATGCCTAAAAAATTTGGGCAAAACACACACAACATTTTTTTTTAAAAATGCACATTAAATCAACTAGGTTACACACTAAGGAACACTCAACATGAAACGAAACACAACAACCAACACATATTAAATCAAAAGAGGTATCATGGCATGTGCTGGCTTGCCAACATCCCTTGTTCATCAAATTGTATTAGTCAAAACAAAACCCTAACTAGGTCTCCAAGAAACCCTAACTGGGTTTAAACAAAAGTTAATACAAGGAATAACCCATGGTGAAAATTCAAACCTAGAAAATATTGAAAAGTCAATGATTGGATCAACATACCCAAAGTGGTTCAATTCAAAACAAAGTTCTATTCAATCAAATCGTAACCCTAATGGTTCCTAACAGAAACCAGATTACCAAATAGGGTCAAAACGCAAAATATCAATAAAGAGATAAATTGATAAAATATGATCAATATAATAACCCTAAGTAAAAGATAGGGTTAACAAATTATTTCTCATTAAAATATATAATAATATTCAAATATTTTAAATTAAATTAATATAATTTTTAATTCAGATATAAAGTTCTAAAGTTCATTAATCAATTATATTAATTATTAAAATGGGATTGAAAACTATATACAATTATAAATATTAAATAATACATTACTACTAGGGATAAATAATTTACCTAAGTCCCACCTAGGACATTTAAATTAATCTCCCCTAATAATCCAATTTATTTGAAAAAAATAATAAAATCACTAAAATAGTAAATATTAAAATAATCCCCCAAATCTAAAATAAAACATTAATAAGGATCAATAATAATTAAATATTAAATTATAAATCCCGGGATATCGAATCTCCAGAAATAACATTAAGAATATTAAAAAGGTCCATTAATTAATATTCCAACATTATCAAATTTGAAAATAAATCAAATCAAACATTTAATGACCAAATATTTTAAAATTCTAATAAAATAAATAAAAGACTTTTGAAATCTCAAGACAAAATAAAATAATAATTTAAAATCAATTTTAAAAAAGGGACAGAGAAAAGTCAACTATTATTAATTACTAATAACTAGTAATTAAATATGATAACCCAAAATTAAATGATAAACCATAACTAAAAATTTCAAAATTAAAATTGGCTCCAAAAGCCAACCCTAACCCTAATCTCTCTATTTGGTGTTTGCAGGTTTGGCCTTGGAGCATGGATGAAGAAAAGACATGAATGCATACACACAAGTATACAAGTGTATATATACATACAAAAGTGTGTATATATACACATATATACTTGTGTATATATACCTTGGGTTTCTACTATGTTGGAAATAATTAGATTTCTACAAGGGTTTGCAAGGCATCTTCAAGTCCATCACACCCAAATCCAGCAAGGTATAATTTAAGGTTGTTAAATCACTCTATTATTTTTATTTTTACTATAGATTTCTATTATAGTTTTCAGATTTAAATTCTCTTTTTAAGTCACAAAGTTATCTCTCTGTTTGTCTCATAGTCATTAAGCTATATTTATTTTATTGTATAAGTATAGGATGTAGGTTAAAATTTATTTTATTTATAAGATACTACAAACATAATTTTTTTTTTGTTTAAATGTTTTAAACGATGATATTAAAATGACAAATTACGAAAGGTAGTATTTGTTGTTTTTATACAAATATAAAATGGATGGGTTGCCAGCTACCGTACATAGTCCAACACCCACTCCATAATGACTGGCAGATGGGGTAGGGTCTTCCCACCATAGTCCCTGATGATCTACAACTGATTGAATATTTTTATGAACTGAATGAATAAGTGAAAGACAATGATTAGAGATCATTGAGTTGTTAAAGTGATATGTAAGGAAATTAAATCAGCCAATATGTTGTCATTGATGTCAACTAGTTTCAACTATACTTATCATGATAGTTACAAACATCTAAAGAAGAAAAATGGTAAAGGAAAGAGATATCTACATGAAGAAGAGATTGTTGGCAATTTGGCTAAGTTAGATATCTAGATGTTTTCATTATGGAAATATATGATCTATGTGAAGAACATAGATGACAAAGAGTAAGTATGACAGAGCACAAAGCAGAATTGTCTAAGCATAAGCAGTATTTTCCCAGTGTACCCAGAAGACAGTTTTGATTGGTGACATTGATTGAAGTAAGTTCAGTGTGTGTGCACTTGAACATGAATACCATGATGCATAATGAAGACTCACTTGAGAGCACAAGTCTGTACGACATGTATGGAAGAAGTTATTGTAGTATTACAGGAACATTGTTAAAGCTGATAGGATAGTATAGAAGACATAATTGGTAAAGAGTTAAGGGATTATTTTGTTTATCAAAATAATGTCTTAATCATATAAAGGGATGACATCCTAGATGTTAACCTTTGGGCAGTGCATTGTAAAATATATTTTGTAAAGTGCTCTATGTTTAGTAAAGTTGACTGTAAAAGTTGTTATCCCTAATAACTTGTATAAACGTAAGGCATATGGAATGTGAAGAAGACAATGTGAATGAGATAGATGATATAGCGAACATATATGTGAAAGGTATTGATGTGAAATTGTGAAAGACAAGCAAGCAGTATAAGGTTATGTACCTTTCCCTATTTTATAATTAGTAATCATTGTACATTACTTGTTTGGGTAGTGGGCTCATCTTGTAATCATTTCTAATTATTACTACCAACTCTTAGCAAGGTTGAGGCTTCTAACAAGGCCTAGAGTCCCTTAATCATGACTGAGACACTATACATATGTAACAAGCTCCTAATAGGGTCAACATTCTTAACAAGCTACTTTTGATTAGTGGATCTTTGTGGGTATCATCCCCACCAGGGTTTTCCCTTGGCCAGGGTTTCATCAAGAACAAATAATGTGTTATGAGTTCATTTTCTATATTGTTATGCATGTTCTTTAGTTTACTCTGTTATGAAAGCATAAAGATAATCTATTATATCCATAATTGGGGAAAAGTAAAAGTTTGTAGAATACTAATCCACCCCCCCCCTTTCAGTATTCCATATTTCTAACAATTGGGATTAGAGCTTAGTTACTTGGAAAAGAATCATTCATAAAAAGTGTAGCAGCTTGAGAAAGATCTCTATGGATATGGATCAGCTACAGAAGAATATTGAAGAAGCTCTTGAATAGATTGATATACTTACTAAAGAAAGAGATACTCTGAAAGGAAAATATGATGATGCAAAGAACCTCATTGAGAAGCTGAAAAAGAAGTTGGAAGAACTGAAATTAGAAAAGGAATCTACAATTCAAATTGAAGATTGTGATAATAATCTAGAAAAAGAAAATGAGATCCTTAAACATGAATTAAAGAAAGTAAATCTGAAATCTAAACTATGTAAAGTGACATTTGAACTTGAGAAAACCAAATTGCAGTATGCTGAACTTGAAAAGTATAATGCAATTGTGAAAGGTGAAGTGACTCAGTCTAAGCAACAACTTGAGAGACTATATTCCACTAGTGAGAAGATTGATGAACAAATGTCTTATCAAAAGCCATTCTATGATAAAAATGGTCTTGGATTTAACTCATCTAAGGTAAATGAAGGAAGCAAGGAACTAGATCTAAAAGTTTCTGAAAACATAGAAGAAAATAAATCTGATGAAGCTGACAAATTTGAAGAAACACCTAAAGAAGAAGAACCACCTAAACAAGAAGAATCACTAAAAGGTACACAAAGAGAATTTAAAGGTAGATGTTTTACATGTAATACTTTTGGTAATATGAAGAAAGACTGTATAGGTAAGCAATTTAAACCTCTTAATGGTTATTGTTATAATTGTCATGGTTTTGGACATAGAGATATTGAATGTAGGAAGCCTAAATTTAATGAGAATAATAATAGTAGAATGTTTAGAGATACTAACCATGCATATAAGAAACCTACTGAAGATATGAATAGAAGAAATGGAGTAGTATGTTATAGACACAACAAGGTTGGACACACTACCAGGAATTGTAGATCACAAATCAACTAGACTGGACCAAGATATGGAAACAATGGAGTAGTTTGTCAGATATACAACAAATTTGGTCATACAACAAGGTTTTGCAGAATGAACAACATGAGAAACCCTAAGCCTAGAAGTCATGCAAGGAGACATGAGAATGCAAGCAATAGTCAAGGAGGTTTCTATAGTAATTCAGAAGAAGTGAAGTTTATTAAAGCCACAAATCAAGGAGACACAGTCAGCACTAAAGGTAATTAGAAAGGTGAAGTATCAAATGGTAAGAGTGAATCTCTTCCTAACCCATCTCTAAGTACTTAATTCAACATGAGAATGCAAGCAACAGTCAAGGAGGTTGCTATAGTAATTTAGAAGAAGTGAAGTTTATTAAAGCCACAAATCAAGGAGACACATTCAGCACTAAAGGTAATCAGAAAGGTGAAGTATCAAATGGTAAGAGTGAATCTCTTCCTAACCCATCTCTAAGTACTTAATTCATGAAGAATGCATTAGAATAGGAACTTAGGATAGTGTAGAAGCTATTATAGGATGAATTGAGTCTTGCACAGTTAATGCAAGGTATTTTATGATGTAATGATGCTATGGTTAAGAGTGCATGAGATAATATGAAGTTATGTGAGTTTGCAAGAAGTTCTAAGTTTTGTAGGAAAGCAAGAACAACTTTTTGGAAAGAAGCGGAAAAAGAATTGAATGCGACGTCAAAATCTTGTGAGATTGAAAGGTTAAAAGCTTATGATCGGTATTGTTTGATCATTAAGGCAAGTAAAAGTATTAAGGAGATCAAGAAATAGTGATTGAGAGCAGTTTGTAAGGATTTGGTGAAAGAACTTCATGCTGAGTCTACGCAAAGCCCTAAATCATGGAATTAAGGTATTTTACTAAGCAAATCTATCAGTCAGTTAGAGAATTTGTAGAAGATATGGATGTTTCATTGGTTCATAGTATAAGAGATAAGATTAGACCTATGATTAATAGGGAACTAGTAGAACCCTTGGAAGAAGACCCTAAATTAGCATTATCATTCGTACTAGACAGAGTTTTACATTTAGAGAATGTTAAAAGCTATTTGGGATGTAAGCTTGAAGCCCTCAGTGAGAATGATTTTACTGAAGAGTATGATAAGCTTTACAATCAAGATATGTCATTGAAAGTAGGGTTTGAACATTTGAAGGACAATGAAATCATAAAGTATTCACTACAATATGAATTTGATGATGAAGAATGCACCAAGATAATTTTGAGCATAATTCATAATGGGAAGTTTTGGTTAGATGATAGAGTGATAGATATAACAACATACCTAATTCATGATGTAACTAGTTTGTCTACATCTAGAGTTATACCATTGAATGAGAAGAACTTGAGGAAAATAGTACTAAATAATACTAAGTCATCCTACAATGGTAGAGGAATAGTGATTAGTAAGATTCAGGAAGATGATGTTAGATACTTATGCAAGATCTTAACATCTAAGTTTTGTGCTAATCCTAGAGAAGATGACATGGTAGCTAGTATGATTCATGTAGCTTATTTGATGTATGTTGATAAAGTGCAAGTAGATATGTGTGAAATCTTGAGAATTCAGTTATTTGAGAACCTAGAAAAGATTAAGAAAACTAAGAATTCCCAGTTTAGATTCTCATCCCTGATCACATATATGATTTTCCATTTGTTGAGAAGATTTCCTTACACTATTAGTGAAGATTGGAATGATGGAAAGACCTCAATGGAAAGAATCAACAGAGTATATAGGAGATACCCTATAGACAAGGTCAATGAAAGTGCAACTTTGGTAATCAAAACATTTCAGAACTTGATGAAGAACAGATCAAGAATTCCATAGGCTATAGTTGAGAAATATAAGAATGAAGTATGCTTTATGGTTAACACTAACTTTACATTCATTGAAGCAGTTGAACCTAGAGTAGAATTCATAGACCCTCTTGATTATGAAATTTTTGAAGTTGAAGCAGAAGAATATGTAAATAGATTGCCAAAATGTAAATTGGATGTACATAGCAACAGATTTGGGACTTATGAGGAGAACTTCAACTCTGAAAAGTCTATTCAAGAAGAAAAAAATTTGAAGAAGAGAGTAGAAAGTACTATAAAGAAAATTCTAAAGGACACAGGTATGCCAGAATAAGAATTTGTAATTGCAAAGAATACAACAACAACACTTAGAGATATTAGACAAAAGAAAGTTTTGTCTGTTCCACCCCTATCAGCAGTTGTAGTTGAGACTAGAAATTTGTAGCATGTAGTAAAAGTGGAGAAAGTTGAGAAGGAACAAGAAATTAGGAAGTCTACAAGATCCTCCTCCACTCCACCAGGGAAAAGAGTAAAAGAAATAACTACTAGACTAGGTAAGACATAGAAGACAATAGTTGCCCCGGTTTAGAGGAAAATAGCAGAGATAAAAGATGATAAGGACAAAGAAGTGAAGAAGAAGAAATGGAAGCCTAAGATTGAGAAAGTAAATGATCAAATCATTAATGATGGATATTTTTCAAAGATGAACAAGTATTATGATCTCTATAATTATTCTGAGAGATTAAACTTGGAAAATGCAGTTGTGAGGCATATGATCCTAGCTGACAAGAAGTTTGATAGAATTCAAGGAAAGATCCATGATAATCTATTTTAGAAGCTGGTAAATAGAAAGAAGAGAGTAGCTAGAGAAGATAACAAAATCAGAGAGAATTTTGTAAGGAAGCTCTGTGACATAAAAAATGAAGACCACCTTAAAGAAATCATGAAAGAAATTGGTACACTTCTAAGAACAAAAAGGAGAACAATTCTAATAATGGGAGGTAATTATGAGGAAATAAATAAGGAAACTAAGTAGGCAGTTGTAAAAGTAATTACATCAAGTGTTGGAAAGTAGTCTAGTGTAGTAGAACAAGCTATGGAAGCTGAGCATCAGAAGAGTCCCTCTCCACCACCTTTAATTAACATTGAAGATGAATCAATGAATGTGGAAGGAATGAATATTACACTAAACACTGATGACAACCCTTTTAGCCACCTAGAGAACATTGTTGACAATTCAGCTTTTGAAGAGCAGGATAGGTCAATTGAAGAGGAAAGGAAAGAAATAAGGAAAGAAGAAGAGACACAAGCATAAATTCAAGTAAAAACAGTGAGTCAAGGATAGAAAGAAACACCTAGCAAAGTGGAAATCAGTCCTACCCCTGAGATTGCAGCTAAGAAGCCACATATTGAATCACTATTTGTTGACATTGGAAAAGAAGTTGATGATGATGATCAAATGGAGTTGATCTCATCTCTGAACAAGATTATTAGAAAGAACAAGAAGGTGAAAAGCCTTGAATGATTACTACAAGAAGTAACAAGAAATTTGCAGAGTGTTGTGACTAATCAAGTAATAGAAGAAGATCCATAGACTAAAGCTAGAGAAGTTATGAAGACTTTTGATAATGAATTTACTAATTTGTCAGACATTACTATAGTGAAGGCTCAAGTAGCCTATGAGGCCAAAATGTTTCTTGATATAAGTCAAAATATCAGGAATGATATCAATAATTTGGATGTGTGCATAAAATATTTGAGAAGGAATTTGGATAGAGGAAAAGCTTTGTATATACAGTGTACAAATTCATACAGTAATGTATCTGAAGTGACTGAGAAGATTAAAGAAAAGATGACTAAAATTCAAATAGTAGTGAATCTATTAGCCAGTCCTAATGTAAAGATACTGGATGTAGAGAAAATAATCTGTAAGATAAATGATGAAATAAAGATTCTTAATGATGAGAAAGATAAGAAATTGAAAAGATTCGCTCTTCTAAGAGAGCACATGTCAATCAAGATAAGCATTATTGAAGGACAGTTGAAAGAATGTCTTGCATCTAAGACATCTTATGAGAAGTTTAACTTTGCAAATCTTCGAGCATGTGTGATTGTGTCTTATGGTTTGTGTGCACTACTCAGTGTTGCAGACACCATTAAGAAGGCATGGGAGAAAGAATTGGAGAGCTTAAAAGTGAACTTTGTAGATTGTGTTGCAAGCCTACCAGCTCTGCAAATTTGAATCAAGGTAAACAATTTTGTGAACACAGTTTTGGCATCCTTTTTTGTCATTGTTGTCAAAGGGGGAGTGATAGCAGAAAATTGATATATATATATATATATGATAAGGAAGTATATTCCTAGGGGGATCATAGATAAAATATATGGAGTCATAAGGATTATGAAGATATAATTTTTGTAATGGCCACAATTTTGAGTTTTTGAGTTTTGAGACTTAGCCAATTTTCTCATATGTTGCCACCAATGACAAAGGGGGAGATTGTTGGAAATTTGGCTGAGTTAGATATCTAGATGTTGTCATTATGGAAACATATGATCTATGTAAAGAACATAGATGACAGAGAGAGTATGATAGAGTGCAGAGAAAAAATGTCTAAGTATAAGTAGTATTTTCCCAGTGTACCCAGAAGACAATTTTGATTGGCAACATCAATTGAAGTAAGTTTAGTGCTTGCACACTTGAACATGGATACTATGATACATATTGAAGACTCACCTGAGAGTGCAAGTCTATACGGCATGTACAGAAGAAGTTATTGTAGTATTACAGGAACAATGTTAAAGCCGACAGGACAATATAGAAGACAAAATTGGTAAAGAGTTAAGGGATTATTTTGTTTATCAAAATAATATCTTAATCATATAAAGGGATGACATCCTAGATGTTAACCCTTGGGCAGTGCATTGTAAAATATATTTTGTAAAGTGCTTTATGTTTTGTAAAGTCGACTGTAAAAGTTATTATCCCTAATAAATTGTATAAATGTAAGGCATATGGAATGCGAAGAACACAATGTGAATGGGATAGATGATATAGAGAACATATATGCTAAAGGTATTGATGTGAAGTTGTGAAAGATAAGAAAGTAGTATAAGGTTATGTACCTTGCCCTATTTTGTAATTAGTAATCATTGTACATTACTTGTTTGGGCAGTGGGATCATCTTGTAATCAATAATACCAACTCTTAGTAGGGTTGAGGCTTCTAGCGAGGCCTAGAGTCCCTTAATTAGGACTGAGACACTATACATATGTAACAAGATCCTAACAGGGTCAACATCCTTAACATGATACTTTTTATTAGTGGATCTTTGTGGGTATCATCCCCACCGGGGTTTTCCCTTGGGTAGGGTTTCCTCGAGAAAAAATAATGTGTTATGAGTTCATTTTCTTTATTGTTATGAATGTTCTTTAGTTTACTCTATCATGCAAGCATAAAGATAATTTGTTATATCCATAATTGGGCAAAAGTAAAAGTTTGTAGAATACTGATTCACCCCCCCCTCTCAGTATTCCCTATTTCTAGCAGAGATGAATATGAAGATATGGCTAAGGTATACATTTGGTAACTTATTGATGAGTCTATGGCATCATTTTGTTGACTTGATTGTATTACATAAATTTATTATGCATTGAAGATCATAATTGAACAAGTTAATATGGTCAGTAATTGAAGATTTTTGTATACACCAAGCCAGTACAGTGTATATTGAGTGACAATAATAACCTAGTTAGTATTCACCGACGCATGTCTGTATTGAGTAAGAGAAAACAATTAAATGCTATAAAAAGTGACTAAATTGATGAGCTAGAAAATTGCATATGATTTAAGGTAAAAGATAAAGTTAGTTATGAGGATCTAATGGCTAACAAAATTCAGAGTTGATCGAATGGAGAAGGATGAAATGTGTTAGACACACATCTTTCGAGGAAGCTTGAAGTGGAAAAATGGATGAAAAAATGAATGATGGAGATTAAAAGGTAAAATCTAATGGATGAGATGAAAATGGTTTATGACATCTATTTAAAGAGACATGAGATTCATTATTGAGTCTAGAGCTTATTGAATTTGCAAGAGAAATCACATGGAAGAAAGTTTTTCATGAACCACTGATCAATTTGGTTATAGACAGAATCAAGCAGAGCTACAAACATTAGCGAGTGTCTGAGTATTATTGACTGAGCTAAATATGATGAAGGATTGAAGTGATTATTGATCAAAGGAGCTATTATGAGCTTAGCTTAGATATGAAAATATGCAATCTTAGTTGTATTTAAATCAGATCACTATTGTACCAGTTTAACCATTGTTACAGCTAAATCTCTTAACCGAGTGGACTTAACAGTCTTATATGTATTTCAATATGATATTATATGAATGTTGAAGGTTTGCTTTTTGACCCCACATTGAATGCTGGTCGAGAATTAGCTGTTAGTGATAAATCCTCTAACCAGATCACACTATATAGTGTGGATTGTAACTTTTAACATGGTTGGCTCCTAACCGAGCTCACTTCAGAAGAGTGAAATATTTTGGGTTACCGGTCCCAGGTGGTTTTTCCCTTAGCAGGGTTTCCACGTTAAAATCCTTGTGTTATGTGTTATTTGATGTGATTGGATTGATAGTTTACTTTACATATTTCATATTTGGATTAATTGGTAAACATAGTATTGATTTTACTAGCATTCGGTAAATGAACAGAAAGATTGGTATTGCAAGCTTACCAAGTTGATTATTTGTTTGAAAAAGCTTGATTATATGCATCTGGGAGTTTGGGACTATAGGATAGCTAGAATTAAATAATTCACCCCCTCTCAGTTATCTAACAATTGGTATCAGAACTTGTGGGCTTGAAAAAGGAAGTTTGAAGAAATTGAGCTAAAGATCACAAGATGTATAAGAGAGAGGTGCCAAAGTAGAACAAAGATAACTTCACAACATGGAAAAGAAGAATGAAATTGCACATATTAGGAATTGGTGAATCTATAGTATTCTACCTGACTAATGAGTACATACAACCATTTTTTGGACCTTTAACAGTTGATCAGATGAGAGATAGACATGAACATAACATGCCAAAGATAGAGATTGTTGCTGCCCTATTTGATGCAAAATTTGAAGATATCAAAGCATGTACTTTAGAAAAAGCAATGTGGGACAAAATGACACTAGTCTATGGTGGAGATGTGAATATGATGAGAACAAGAGTTGAAAGCCTAAGATGAAGATTTGATGATATGAAGATGAAAGAAGGTGAACAAATTTCACAGTACAACAACCGAATCAATGAGGTTGTCAATGCTATTTGAGGAACAGGAGGTGTTATTGATGAAGCCACTATTGTGAGTAAAATTATTAGAACCTTGCTACCAATCTATGCTATTAGAATCTCTACAATTCATGAAATGAGATATGCATCGGGTAATGTTCTTACACTTGATATCTTGATTGGTAAATTGACTAATTTTGAGATGAATAACTATGATAACAGTATTGTACCAAGTGTTGTGTTTTCATTTATGTCATCTTTGAAAATTGGAAAGTCAAGTAGTAAACATATGAGAAGAAATGAAACTGATAGTGACAATGATGAAGATGGACTTGATGAACTTGAAGCACTTATGGCTCAGAGCATGCAAAAAGGTAAAGGAAGGTATAAAGGAAAATTACCTCTAGCATGTTTTAATCATAAAGAAATTGGTCATATTGCAGTGAGATGTCCTAATAGGAAAGATGATGATAAAGACAATGAATGATCTGGTGATAGAAAGAATGACAGGAGAGATAACCGAGATCAAAGAGGCAACTGACACTATGATAGATGAAACAACCGAGACTACAAAGACAAAGGAAATGATGGAGATGATGATGAGGTCACCACCACCAATACTGATGAAGACATTGAAGTGGTATTCGTAGCTTTGAAAGAAGATTTAGAAGAAGAAGAAAGGTATGTAGAAACAACACAACTATCTAAAGTTAGCAAGAATGATACATGGATTATTGATAGTGGTTGTACACATCGTATGACTAGTGATGAGGATAAATTTGAATATCTTGAACAATATAATGGAGGATCTGTTAAAATAGGTAATGATACACCTTGTCAAGTGAAAGAAAAAAGATCTATCATGTTGAATAATAAGATTAAATGTGAAAATGCATATTGGGTGAAGGGACTTAACTATAACTTCCTAAGTGTAGCATAGTTGAATAATTCAGGTCAACGAGTTGCATTTTAAAGTAGGAAGGTGAAGATCTATGATGAAATAGGAAATTTGGTCAGTATGGTGAACAATCTAAAGGTAATATATTTTATCTTTATAATGTTGAAACTTCTTGTTTGATGGCTAGAGTTGAGGATGTGTGGTTGTGGCATAAAAGGTTGTGTCAAGAAAATTTTGACAACAAGGTTAAGATCAGTAAGAAAAGAAGAGTAAGAGGTTTATCGAGCTTATCTAAACCTGACCATGTCATGTGCAAACAATGTCAAATGGGAAAAATGTCAAAATCTAGTTTCAAGAGAAAGACATAATCATCTAAAGCTATTTTGGATTTGGTTCATACCAACTTATGTGGTCCTATGAGAACTCAGAGTTATTATGGGGATAGATACTTTACTCTATTATATTTATTGATGACTACTCTAGGATAATGACAATTATGTTTTTGAAAGAGAAATTTGAAGCTTTCAAAATGTTTAAATGGTATAAAGATAAAGTAGAAAAGGAAAGTAGAAAAAAGTTAAACTTCTTAAGATCTGATAGAGGGGGTGATTTTATTTATGATGGATTCACTAACTTTTGTAATGAGCATGGAATTAAAAGGCAAGTTTATACACTGAGAACACCACAACAAAATGGTATTGTTGAAAGAAGAAATAGATCCATTGTTGATTGTGCTAGAACACTGATGATTGAGAAAGATGTTGCACAAATGTACTAGAGAGAAGTTGTTAGCACTACTATATACACATTGAACCAAGTACAACTAAAGAAAAATACAAACAAGGCACCTTATGAGTTATGGTATGGGTACACACCTAATGTAAGTTATTTCAGAATTTTTGGAAGTAGATGTTACATTTTGAAAGATGATAGAAATGGAAAATTTGATTCTAAAGCTGATGAAGGAATATTTTTGGGATATTCTACTAAGACCAAAGCTTACAAATGTTTGAATAAGGTTTCTAACAAAATGATTGAAAGTGCTAATGTGAAATTTGATGACTTTTTTGAGAAAAATGATGAAGAAAGTAGGAAAGAACCAGATGACTATGGTAGATATACATTTATTGAGTTACTTGACCTTCTACTTGAGTGAAAGGAAGAAGCTACTGATCAACATAATAAATACACTAAATGTCATCCTATAGACACCGAGAATCAAGAAATTGCTACCGATGAAGAAATTGAACATTCACAAACTAATGAACAAAGAGGAGAGAAAGTATTAGCTAAATTTGTGAGAAGACACCATCCACATAACTAGATCATTGGAGACAAGCAAGCTGGCATGATGACACAAAGTAAGTTGATACAGAACACATGTTTAGTTTGTGAATTTGAACCTAAAAATGTTAGGGATACACTTGAGAATGAGGAATGGATTAAATCTATGAATGCAGAAATTTAGAAAATAGAGAAAAACAAAACATGGACATTGGTATTGAGACCGAGTGATACAAATGTAATTAGAACCAAATGGATATTTAGAAATAAGTTGAATGAGAATGATGAAGTCACTATGAACAAAGCAAGACTTGTTTGTAAAGGATATGCACAAGAAGAAGGTATTGACTATGGTGAGACTTTTTCACTAGTTGCTATACTTGAAGGAGTTAGAATACTACTTGCATATGTTGCAGATAAAGGATTTAAAGTATATCAAATGGATGTTAAATCTACATTTTTTGAATGGAATACTTGAGGAAGAGGTTTATATTGAACAACCTGAAGGTTTTATCCAAATAAGCAGAACATGGTATGTAAATTTCACAAAGCACTGTATGGACTAAGGCAAGCATCGAGAGAATGGTATGAAATACTACATGCTTATCTTATTAGTATTCGATTTGTGAGGACAAGTGACAATAAAAATTTGTATTTGAAAGGAGAAAATGATGATAATATTCTTATTGCTAAAATCTTTGTTGATGATATTATATTTGGAGGACATGATAATATTTGCAAAGCATTTTCTATTGAAATGAGAAAGGAATTTGAGATGTCAATATTTGGAGAGATTAAATTCTTTGTAGGTTTTCAAATTATACAAAAAAATGAAGGGATATTCATAACACAATCAAAGTATATCAAAGAAGTGTTGAAAATTTTTGGTATGGAAGATTCAAAACTGGTAGGTATACTGATGGTCACATGATGTAAATTGACAAAGGATGATCAGTCAACCAAGGTAAATCAGACCTTATATAGATTTATGATTGGAAAACTAATGTATGTTGTGCATAGTAGACCGGATATTGTACATGATGTTGGGATTGTAGCAAGATTCTCTACTAATCCTAAGGAATCACATATGATTGCTATGAAGAGGATTCTGAGATACTTGAAGAACACAAAGAATTATGGTTTATGGTATAAGAAACAAGCCAATTTTGAACTACAAGTTTACATCGACGCAGACTAGGCTAGAAATATAGATGGCCAGAAGAGCACAATAGGTGGAGCATTCTTTTTTAGAAAAGGTTAGTTACTTGGATAATTAAGAAATTGGCATGTATTTCTCAGTCTATTGTTGAAGCAAAATATGTTTCTACTACTGCTAATTGTTCAAACATTGCATGGATAAAACAACTATTGAAAGGCATGGATGAAGAGATCACTGATCTAGTGATTATATATTGTGACAACACAAGTGCTATTAAAATTTCTAAGAATCCGGTGATGCATTCAAAGAAAAAGAATATGTCTATTAAGTATCACTAGTTGAGGGAACAAGTACAAGAAAAGCAAGTGAAACTGGAGTTTGTAAAATCTAAAGAGAAACTTGCAAACATATTTACTAAACCCTTACCAAAGGATACATTTGAGTACTTGAGGACTAGACTAGGGGTCCATCCCTTGTCTGTCTGTCACTAAGGCAATTAGGAGGTTGTATCTACCTATACTTTATCAGTAAATCAATGATGTTGATGCAAAATTTTTCACACTTTAGGTTTTCTAAGGTTGTGAAAGCTGGAATAGGAAAATTGAATATTTATACATTCAAGTATATTATCTGAACTGAAAAAGAGATATATTTTGGCTATTGGAGAGTTGTTTATTCTTTTTGGATTTTTTGTCAAAGGGAGAGAAAGTTTCAATGAAATATCAATCTAAAGAGAACACAAATAAGGGAGAGAAAATCTAAAATCTATCCAGTGGGAGAGAAGTATTAGAAAGGAAGAAGAAGATCAAATCCATACGGAGCATCTGTTGCAATGCTAAAATGCTATGTAGTGATTAAACATATTAAATGATCAAGCTAGGGAGAGCTTATCGAGCTACAATATTTACTGATAGAGTTATAGTATAGATATTTGGTATTCTATGACATATTTCATATTGTGTTGCCATCAATGCTAAAGGGGGAGATTGATGTTCTACAACTAATTGAATATTTTGATGAGTGGAATGAATAAGTGAAAGATAGTGATTAGAGATCACTAAGTTGTTAAAGTGATATGTAAGGCAATTAAATTAGTCAATATGTTGTCATTGATGTCAAATAGTTTTGACCATACTTATCATGATAGTTACAAATACCTGAAGAAGAAAAATGGTAAAGGAAAGAGATATCTACATGAAGAAGAGATGAATACGAAGATATGGCTAAAGTATACATTGGGTAACTTATAGATGAGTCTATGACATCATTTTATTGACTTGATTGTATAAAATTAATTTTTTATGCATTGAAGATCAGAATTGAACAAATTAATATGGTCGGTAATTGAAGATTTATGTATACACCAAGCCAATGAAGTGTATACTGAGTGATAGTAATAATCGAGTTAGTATTCATCGACGCATGTTTGTATTAATCGATTAAGAGAAAAAAAATAAATTCTATAACAATTCACTAAATTGATGAGCTGAAAAATTGCGTATGATTCTGAGGTAAAATATAATGTTAGTTATGAGGATCTAATGACTAACAAAATTTAGAGTTGATTGAATGGAGAAGGATGAAACATGTTAGAGACACATCTGTGGAGGAAGCTTGAAGTGGCAAAATGGATGATGGAGATTAAGAGGCAAAATGGAATGGATGAGATGAAAATGGTTTATGACATTTATTTAAAGAGACATGAGATTCATTATTGAGTCTGGAGCTAATTGAATCTGTAGGAGAAATCACATGGAAGAAAGTTTTTCATGCACCATTGATCAATCTGGTTACAAACAGAATTGAGAAAAGCTGCAGACATAACCGAGTGTCAAAGTATTGTTGACTGTGCTCAATATGATGAAGGATTGAAGTGATTATTGATCAGAGGAGGTATTATGAGCTTAGCTTAGATCTGAAAATCTACAATCTTAGTTGTATTTGAATCAGATCACTACTGTGTTAGTTTAACCATTGTTACAACTAAATCTCTTAACTGAGTGAACTTAATAGTCTTATTTGTATTTCAATATGACATTCTATGAATTTTGAAGGTTTTATTTTTGACCCCATAGTGAATGCTGGTAGATAGTTAACTATTAGTGATAAATCCTCTAACTAGGTCACACCTTATAGTGTGCATTGTAATCTTCAACAGGGTTGGCTCCTAACTGAGATCACTTCAGAAGAGTGAAATATTTTGTGTTACTGGTCCCAGGTGGTTTTTCATTTAGTAGGGTTTCCACGTTAAAATCCTTGTGTTATGTGTTATTTGGTGTGATTGGATTGATAGTTTACTTTACACATTTCATATTTTGGATTAATCGGTAAACACAGTATTGATAATACTGATATTCGATAAATGAACAAAAATATTGTTATTGTAAGCTTACCATGTTGATTATTTATTTGAAAATTTTTGATTATATGTATCTAGCAGTTTGGGACTATATGATAATTGGAATTAACTGATTCACCCCTCCTCTCAATTATCTAACAAGTCCCCGCCTTAGTGGGCTGTTGAGGAGGCAGTACCGCCCACCAAAAACCCTTAAGTGGGTAACTATAATGGCGACTACCTTTTGCAGCCCCACTAAGGTAACTATGGCGATAGAGGTTGTCATCACAGCCCCCTCCTATGGGAGGTGGCTACGCTGGCATGCCTTCCACTGCACACTGATAGACTTAATAAAATTTAGTTTTTAAAATTTTATTAATATAGTTTTAGTTAAATAATTATTATATAGTATTTTATATAATAAATATTAATATCTATATATATATTAATATTTGTTATATTTAATATTATATATATATATATATATATATATAATATTAAATATATATTTTGAACAGTAAAAGGACAAAGTCAAAGAATTTTTTATTAACTCATAAAATTAATACATGAATCTCCATTCAATGTGGGCACTGGTAGGAAAGAATGGAGAATAGAACCTCGAGTCTAGCCCAGGACTTAAGTCTAGTATTCAATAAGAAATTTTATGTTATTACATAGTTGAACAGATAGGGGCATACCCCTATTTACAATGTCATTAAAGATATACATCACATAGCCTACCATAGGAAATATTCTTTTTCTCCTAAGACTACTAGATACATATACAATTCCTTCTTTTTCTTACATATTCCTACTCATCCTTTTAATGGGGCTTCTTCTTCCTTCTTTAATACTTGCAAAGGAATCTGCATAGAAAATATTGATAATGTTCATACCTAAGTTAGTGACATATCTATTAAATCAACATACTATACTAAGGATACCTTGGATGCCCTTCTTATTTCTTGCATTCATCAAATGTTAGTCTTGATGTTCAAGCTAATCTAGCCTTTTATGGTACCTCTTAAGGACTAGAAACATTCATTATAATAAAAAAAAGAGATTCCTTAGAATAATATAATCATTTTCGCTTCCTTTTCTCAAAAATATACTATTTCCTTTTGGTGTATGCTGATCTTTTACACCCTATCAGTGTTCTTTGCTTATCACTTTTAAAAAAAATATTTCACATTGAAATCCAGAATTCCAGGATCATTAGCATTCCATAACTAATATCCCTCCTCTTTAAGTTGAATATTTAGAGTGTCTATATTATTTTTACCATCGTATATAGTTTATTACTAATATGATAATTTTTATGTTTAAATTATGTAAACCTTATTAATGTTTCAATCCATAAGCATCTAGACTAAAATTCTACTCCTACTCATCTGATGTCCTCTTTAATTACTCCTTCATAGATAAAGCCTAAGAATCTTCAAACATATTACATTCAATCTTATGTTCTTCTCATTTGATTAAGTGAATAGATAATCCTTTTCCTTTCAAGGATACTCCAATTATACTTTAGTCTTACTATTGATGCCTTGATTTCCAATTCATCACAAATCAGACAATTATAGAAACCACATAATGTTGATCCTTTTTAAAAAAAATTCACCAATTAAAGCTACATTTAAATAACAAATTTCTTTTGATCAGACCACTGCAAGGCAATAACAAGCATTAATTATGATGTTTCATCCACAGCTCTGAGGTTTTTTGGAGAGGCTTCATTTTTATTTCTTTTTTTAATAATACCACCATTTCTAGTCATTTCCTTTGCTACTTCCTCATTTTATGAATCACTGTAGCCTTCCCTATTTGTATTTCCTACATCATCTTCATGTGAATATGTGTAAAACCAATCTCCATCTTTTGAGGCCCTAACATGAAAATCATAAAAGAGAAAATCCAAATTCCTTCTGATGATCGGGCCTCTA